>PVKS010011342.1:0-56990 GCA_004027875.1 Aplodontia rufa | reverse complement strand
GTTTTTGAAGATTTTAGTATCAACTTAAAAAATTCTTTCAATACCCTAATCTTAATTTTTTTTAAAGAGAGGGACAGTGAGAGAGAAAGAAAAAGAGAATCAACTTTATGTAGTTTTTCATGTGACTTTCGTTGCTCCAATACTCTGTTGTCTACATGGTGCTGGGGTTTCAACTCGTCCTTGAGCATGCCAGGCAAGGGTTGTAACCGCTGAGCCACCGCGGTAACTGATATTATTTGTGTTAGTCAACTTTGCATCATTGTGATCAAAACACCTAACAAGAACAGTTTAAAGAATGAAATTTTTTATTTTGGTTCACTGATTCAGAGATTTTTTTCCGAGGGGGCTGACTCTGGGTTCAAATTGAGGCAGAACGTCATATTGGAAGGTCTTGATGGGGGAGTTCTGCTTCACATGTGGCAGCCAGGAAGAAAGGTGGATGGGGAAGAGCTGCAGAACATGAACTTTCCAAGGCATGCCCCAGTTGCCAGCCTAGGTTTACCCTATAATTAGTTCATTAAAACTAGGATGGACTCATTAGGTTACAGCAGTCATAATTCAATTATTTCACTTCAAAATATTCCTGCATCAACACAGAAAGCTTTGGAGAGTATCTCATATTCAAACTATAGCATTCTTCTCCCAGCCCCCTAAAGGCTCATGTCTATCTAAGAGTGTGAACTTGATTTAGTTTATCTCTAAGAGTTTCCATATTCATAACAGTTCAAGCATTGTTCTAAAATCTAAGTCCAAAGTCTCATCTGAAATTCAATTTAATCTCTTGAATTTGAGCCACTATGAAAATAAAAAGCAAGTTTCATAATCCAATATATAATGGCACAGAATAAATATTTCCATTCTAAAAGGGAAGAATTGAGGCACAGAAAGAAGAAATGAGAATAAAGCAATACTCAAACTTGGATAGGTAAATATTTCCTATAGATGCACCTGGGGCACATGTTGGTGAGATGTGATTTCTGAAGGTCTTGGGAAGTCTTGCCAATTTGGCCTTGCCATTTGTGACCCATGTGGCTTCTGCTTTAGCTTGCCATCCAGAAGCTTTCCTTCACAGACAGTGTATATACCTTAATTTCCAGGGTCTGTGTTCTAGCTTTGACTTCACCTTCATAGCATCACACATTACCTTCTCAGGTATAGACCACAGGGATTCCAAACCTGCTGCATTTTCTCTGGCCTCTCAGTCCTTTCTCAGTAATTTTGTTGGATTACTTCATGATCCCCTAACTTCAGCATTCTGCATTCATGCAAAACCAACACTACATGGATGACATTAAGTTCTGCTGCCCACTTGAGCAGTAGCTGGTTCCTGGGATTATGGCCGCAGTGGTCTCTGAAAACCTAGGCAGTTGGGCACTGTAAAATGAATCATAATCCCTGCTGTGCAAGCAGGTTGCCCACAAAGTTTCTTAAATGAATTTTCAGTTTTATATTTCATTGAGTAGAGTCTTATATATTCCTGAGATATCCTCAAGTCATATTTCCTATTGTCTATGAGCAAAGTTCTTAACCTCTTTAATCGCTGTAATCTCTCCAACAGCTATATCTTCCTCAGCCCTAGTTTTGCATGCAATTTTCAGGTAATCTTCTATTGTTTACTATACTTCAACCCTGCTTTCTGCTCCCAATCCTCACAGTTAACTTGGATAAAAGCTACTTTCTGAATGCTGTGCTGTCTTGAAATTTTATCCACCAAATTAATTAGTCCATCACCTTTAAATTCAACCTCACAATCTCAGGGCATGGGGAAAATATAGACAAGTTTTTGCTAGAACATAACATTAATGGGCTCCAAAGGTTTCTGAATCACATAGATTAATTACACTAATGACTCCATGCCTGGCCTCAATTAATTGCTATGTTAGTTAGCATTGCATCTCTATAACAAAAATTCTTTGTAAGAACAACTCAGAGGAGTAAAAGTTTATTTTGACTTCAAGTTTCAGAGATTTTATCTATGGTGAGCTGACTCATTGCTATAGGCTCTAAGTAAGGCAGGATATCATGGCTTGGTGAATAAGTGCTTCTCTGCTCATTGTGGCCATAAAACAGAAAGCAATGACATAAGTCCACCTAAAATAAACCCTTACACAGCATGCCCACAGTGACCCCCTCTTCCAATGACATTTCACCTGTCTACAACTAGTCTAATCAAAGTAGTATGGACTGATTAGGTTGTAAATCTCAAAATCAATCATTCTACCACTGAATATTCCTGCATTTACATAGAAGCTTTTGAGGTATATATCATATGCAAACCAGAATGTAAGCAGTGCTTTATCAATGGTTATTGAATGAATGAATAGCTAATGCATATACAGAAAATATTTAAAGTTTTCAGGATGGTTACAGTTAGCCTTAAGCTAAGTAATAGATGGAAAACTTCTAAAGTAACAAAACCTGACTTACTAGCTAAACTGCTGAGATGGTTTTGAAGACTTCAGACACCATCCCAGTGTCTTCAGTTATATTCATGGTTGGCTGTGGCAGATTTTTCTTCTATATACCCTACGTGAATTATCTTCATATTTGGGTATGTATATGAAGATAATCCATTTGGGCATAATAAGAAAAGCATTAAAATAGATAATATTTAAGCACAAATACTGAAATTCTCACTACAACTTATTGACAGAGGGGAATTGTACAATTTCATGTAAAACTTACCCTGAGTTCAGGCAGAAGAAGTGACAATCATCTTTCTTTCTTAATGAGTTCTTATTAAATACGTCTGTTCAGGATCAGTAAATTTCTATATAGCCTTAGCTCATTTAAACAAAACTAAGTCTTATAAAATGGACAAGCAGGGGCTAGAGTGGTGGTTCAGCATTTAGAGTGTTTGCTTGATATGCTCAAGGACCCAGGTTTGAACCGCAGTACCACATAACAACTAAGAGTTGGAGAAACAAAAACCAGATGAAAAAAAATAATATTGATTCTCTCTCTCTCCCTCTGTTTTCAATAAATAAAATAAAATGGACAAGCAGTTAAAATTTTTATCTTCAAAGAAAAACACATTGACTGTGTTGAAATGAAGAAGAGAAATGGAAGAGCATACTCTTTTCAACTGCCCAATTTAAAAATACTGGTGGGTTCTAGAGGTGGCTCAGTGGTAGAACACTTGTATGGCATGCATGAGGACCCAGGTTTGACACCCAGCACCACATATACTAAGTGGAAATAAAACAAAAACCAGATAAAAATAAAATTAACTCTCTCTTTTTCACTCTCTATTTAAAAAAATATGCTGATATAAAAAGAACTGAAGGGAGGATCACAAAATTTGCAGTGATCAGTTAGAAAATAAAAATGTATAATTTTCACCTAACAGTATGTTTGCCTTGAGATGATAATAATATAATGTTATACCATCATGGTTCACAAAACTGATGAGAACTAAGTAATGAGAAGTACCAAAATTTGTTTGAAAGTAATAAGTATCAATAATTATGTTATTAGGATTATATTATGTTACTAATACCTGATATGAAATGATATACATCAAATCTTACTACATTGCTGTTTATCATTATTCCCCTTTTATCTTTTATATTTTGTGGATATTTTATATTGTTTATACATTTCAGTCTAGAGGTATACCAATTATAAAAATGTAATATACATATTGGGAGTGCATGCTCATAATTTTAATAAGGCAGGTGAATGGTCATAGTGGGTTGGCAGGTCTGGGTTTGCAGTTCAGTGGTCGGGTAATTGCCTTGAATGTGTGCATTCTTGGCCTCTACACTACACTGAAAATAGAATGGAATAAAGCAAAATAAAAATAAAATCAACATATTAACAATAAATCAAGTATAAAGATAGTTTATAATCTATACATGATATTCACACAACTGTCAAATAACTAGTGAAATTTATTTTTTTAAGCAATTGGTTAACTTGATAAATATTTAAAATCTATCAGAGTGGCACCATGCAGTAAAAGAGAATGATTGCATTAATGCAAAAGAGGCCTGTATTTTTTTAAAAAATGTGAATTTTGAGAATTTTTTAGCTAGGTGTCTGTATAACATGTGGTTTAGTTAGATTAATTCATCATATCACATGAACATGGGAATAAGCCTCTAAAAGAAAAATGAAATCACAAATGAAAAGCAACTATTATTTTGAATATGTTTAAAAGTCATTTTCAAGCATGAATGAACTTATTCTAATTTCAACTCCAAAAGCTTATTTCCTGTAAAATAAATTGTATATGTAATGAAACACCATATAATCAATAGTATACATCATTGAACATTAAATATTTAATGCATAAATTCTTTTATCAATATAAGTTGAAAGGGCTCTTGACTAATAGAAAGTGTACATTTTTACAGTCACAATATGCACTAAGTCTTTGTTAAAAATAGTGTGTACTTATTTAAGATATATACAAATGCTAATCATTTACCTCCTGGTTTTTAAATATAAAATTATTTTTAAACTAAAAATATCAGCTAAGTTTTATATTCTTCTGAAACTACTATATTGAAATTAAAGATGTGTTTTAGAAAACTAATTAGTTCATCTAGCTTTATTTTGTAAAATTAATGGTACATTAAAAGGAACCCAAAAAATAGCCATACAAACAACAAATTATGGTGTCAAGTGTTTTATATTGTATTCACCTGGAGCTGGAGAAGTTGGCTTTGCTGCACCTTGCATGGGTGAGGAGTTGGGTGTGATCCCTAGCACCACATACAAGAATAGGTTGAGGAAAAAGAAAAAACAGATGAAAATAAAATTGATTCTCTCACTCCTTCTTTAAAAAAGTTGTATTCACCTATGAAAACTCCTTAACCTTCCTGATTACACTTAACATTTTTCAATGAAAGAGAATTATTTCTAAATTTTAAATTATTTCTAAATTTTTAAATTTTATTTTTAAGAGAAATAACATACTTGAATTCATACTTTAGAAAAATCAAATATTTTAGAAATATTAGAATAAAATATTGTATATAAATTATAATTTTTAAGTTATAAGTTGGAAAATAACAAATTACATTTATTTTGGGTGCAAGAATTGATTTTGGTAAATAGAGATGTTTGGAAAAAAACTTGAAGGGAATATAGGTATCTTGTGCATTTTGGAAATTTCACCAAATTCATTGATTTTCCGAGTGTGATAGAAACTAAAAAGTGAAAGAAAGAAGCTGTCAAACTAAAAAATGCTTGAAATAGAAGTACACAGCACTTCCAGTTCTACTTTCAGGCTCAATTGGTATTTCAATTAAATATGAGGTAGTCAAGTAGGTTAGTCAAATAAATGTAAGATAATGAAAAGATGAAGAGCTCTTAATGTAATCATCCTCAATTTAGAGTGCAGATAATAAAGTGAGCTAACTCATGGCAAACCCGAATGCAAAGCAGTCCAGGCATTAATATTTATCACATTCAAGAGAAGTTCAACAATTGAACTAACACAAAGTAGAATGAAAATTTTTAATACCTTAGAGACACAAATTGCTTTTGTATAAAAATGTTTGCATTATCTAATAATCAGGAGTGATTAAACTTCACATGGCTGTAAGCATTTGACCCTTAGATGAAACATCTTAGCATAAAGACAAGGATGTGATTTGGATATTAAGACTTGGCACCTCCACATGTAATAAGTCAACTGAGCCAATCAATTTATCCTCTAAGACTCAAATCCATAATCTTGTCTTTGTAGTCAGCCTTCCACCAATAGTTCTATGTAGATTAAATGATAGTACCACAACTTCACGATTAAATGTCTCCCTTTTTTATTTTTATTTTTTGACAGGGCTGAGGATGGAACTCAGGGCCCTCAGTCCCAATATCTCTCTTAATTCTTAATTTTAGTTTCGCTCCAGTTACCACTGACTCAAAATAAAACCAAATAAGCAAATAAACATAAAAAAAAGATCAGTGAAAACCAGTAAGACAAGCCAACAAGCAATCCTAATTGAACTTCTGTTTGCTACTTACTGTCTTCCAGATTTTGTGTGTGCATGTGTATGCGTGTGTGTGTGTGTGTGTGTGTGTGTGTGTGTTATTCCAGCTTTTTGTATTTTCTTACAATTCATTACCCAACCTTCCTCCAGCCTATTTAGGTTACATTATACTCAAAATTCAACTGCCTCAGTAGAGCATTCTAAGTTCCTAGTACTCTAAACGATTTCATTGTCTCTGCAGGACACTAACCTGTTCCTGTTCATATCTGTATGAATTTAAAAGCTAAAGAAGCAGACAAGTAACAGGTTTTTCTAGCATTGACTTAAAATATTTCCACTAAAATTTGAATTTAAATTACTATTGTGTATTTTTGATCTGAGATGCATTGTTACTTTTCCCTCAAGAGTTTATTGGTATCTGAAGAATGCTTCAATGTACTTATAAAGCATGACAAAATCAGTCAGATCTTGAACTTCCTAGCGTTTTCTAAAACTGCCCGTTTTAATTTGAATAACTTTCAACTTTTCATATAATTGAAAACAAAAATTCTAAAATAAATTATAAAATTACTCAAAGATTTTTGAAAATCTTCTTGATTAATGATCTATTTTAACGGCTAAATATAATATACTTTGATAGTAAGATAAAAGCTAAAGCAATTTGCAGACCTTCCCCCCAACAACTTAATCATTCTGTACGGAGAGGATATTGACTTTAAAAGGGCAGAGTTATATTGTTTGCTATTACTTCTCAGAGCAAATCTCTGAAATCAAATTAAGAAACTATTGCAAATTTGTTTAAATCACAGAGCCACGGAGAACGTATCCTAATTCCTCACCTCCTAAGTCACCAGTCAGCACAGACAGATGTTAATGGAGACCAAAAGACAGTCCTGTGGGAATCTTCCAAACGTGGTGAGCTATGTAGTAACTTATTAGTGGTATGTTTTAAAGAGTTTCTTTCCCCCACTTATATCTGGAAATAAAATTACTGCTTTATGAAAGTCCATTTCCTTTTGTGTAATCCTCCGTGGACATGGAAAACTGCATTTCCCTCCTAATTACTCTATCTATGACTCATTTCTGTAATCAGATCGCCCTTGGCCTTCCTTTCACTAAGCTAAACAAATCTAATTCATTTAATATCTCGATTTGCCAGAAGGTTAATTATCTCTGTTTCTCTTCTCTGACCATCTCCTGTTCTTCTACCATTATTTTCTTAAGGTCAGTATCTAAAACTAGACACAATTATAAAAGTCTGATTGATGTAGAACAGCAGAAAGATTGCTTTCCATTTCTTCCATAATTATTTTATTGAATACTTCTCAGTGCCTTATTGGATTATATTTTATCATGGAATTTCAATGTAGATTTCACTGAAACAATAAATGTCAGATTCAGTAATCCTTTTAACCCTATATGTTTAATATTTGCCACAGAAATTCTTTGCTCAGTTCATTCATACATCAATAATTCTTTTTTTTTAAAGAAAGAATGACAGTGAGAGAGAGAGAATAAATTTTTTACTGAGTTTTTCACATGGCTTTCATTGCTCTGACACTTAATTGTGTACTTGGGTGCTGGGGTTTGAACCCGTGTACTCACTCACACATTCCGGGCAAGACCTTAACCACCAAGCCAGTGCTCCAGGCTCTTACATCAATAATTCTGCAGCTCTGATACTAACATCTACCCTGGTCCTTCTATCCAATCCAACTATCTTCTACCATCATAATAGTTTTCCTAAACTAGTTCATTTCCTTCCTTTCCAGAAGTCCCTCCCCACTAATAGGTACATCAAGTCACAACTCTTATAACTCCTTGCAAGTTGTTCTTGTTCCATCTCTGGACTCAAGAGTGAGCTGTCTACACTCAGCCATGTGCTCTCATAAAGGAAAGAAGGATAAAAGTTGCCTTGAAGGGTGAAAAAACAAAAAACAAAGGTATAGGTCCTGTGAAGCAGAACTGTTCAGAGAGGAAGAGAAGTCAGATTGAGGTTCTGAATCCTGATCCTCATTCTAACTTCATAGGGAAATAGGTCACACAAATACAAGATTCCCAGATAAAGGAGAAATTGAGTGCAGGAGGAATTTGGATTACCTTCCCATTAAGAATTCTGGACCACCCACCTTGAAGATAGTTCTCCATGTGCACAATTTTAGGAAAGGAGAAACACTATTTATTTTGTTTGAACTCAAAGAACAGATTGAGATTATTCTTGCAGCCACATCAAATTTTGAATACTGTGCAGAGAGAGCACAGAGCCAGCAAATCTATCACATTGAGGGTGAGTTTTGAGCCCATTACAAAGACTACAGCTTAAAAATCTAGTACAAACACTGAACAAAGGACATATAATGAGAATCCTAGATAACATTACCACCAAGACGTGGTAGGGATGGATCTGCTGGAATCCAAGAAGGCTCCCACTGTGACAGATCACAGGGGTCACCTGGTGCTAAGAAGCATTAATGCATGATCCAGGGAAGGCCTAGAGCATTGTGTAAGGATTTAATTCAGAGCTGAAATCCACTGTTTCATCATTATAACGATTTATAAGGAGTCTTTATATCAGCCGTAGTGAGGGGTATGAGACTGCTTGCAAGACTGACTGAAAATTCTTCCAAAGGAGACTATATTAAAATGAAATCAAAGTGCATTGCTTCTAACCAAAAGTTTTAAAACTTTCATTGTCCTTAGCAGAGATAGAAACTTGTGAGCCTAATGAGAACATTCATAAGAATTAATATGAATATATTTTCTAGAATTCCAAAGAAGTTATTAATTTTTAAATCAGCAACAGGTAAATGAAAGCACCAGGTTTTCTTTTGTCACTTAGTAAATACATAAGAGTGTTTGTTCCCTCACAAATTCTGTGTATCTATTTAAAAGCTGCATTCAAAATGTAAAACCTTCCCATAAAATCCAGATCAAATGTCAGAATCCACCCTCTCACACTTTTAGACTTAATATCTACATCCTCCCTAAATAAATTTTCTATAGTTGCATTGATCTCTTCACTGTGTGGCATAGATTAATATCTTTTGTTCTTTTTTCATGAATTATCTCAGTTCTTTTCATTTTTTATAATCCTACCACAACTGGTCTTTAAGACTCAAGTCACATCTACCATCTAGATATTAGCACACATTCATCTCTCTGTATTAGACACTCAGAGTCACACAATCTAGCTCTTAATTAAAGCTATACTGCTCACTTTTATTAATTAGACAGCATCTAGCAATTAAGCATTGAATTTCTTGTACAAGGTATGTAATGTTTATACATATTAAATGAACCCTACTATATCCAGCAGAAAATTTGATTAGTGAGGACGTTATTTAAACTCGTGGTCAATGATAATTATGTAGGCTTACTTTGCATGAATTTTGTGCAATTTTTATTATCTCACATTTTAATTTTACTTTAAGGATTAATTTTCTTTCCAGTGTATTTTCCGTTCTTGATTTTTATACCTCATAAAGCTGTTTAGACAAATATATATGTGTACATATATGTGTGTGTGTGTGTGCATGCGTGCATGTGTTACATTTTTTGTTTTAAAATTTTACTCTGTAGTTACCTATTCAAAAAATTCACATCTCTTATTTCTGACTATCATCCCATCATGTTTTAAATAATGTGGGTTAAAATAATAAACAGAAGGCAAAGAGTGAGAAGACCATCAAATAAATCCTTTTATTTTCCTTAAAAGCATGAAAATTTTTAAAAATATAAGAAAGCCATCATCTTTTTTATCCTAAAGACCGAATAGAAAAGTATATGATAGTGATTTTTGTTTTGTTTCTGTTTTTGTTTTATTCTCTTAGGAATGTAGGCCACTTTGAATAAACTTGAATTTGCTTTTACTAATACCATCCAATATTTTCTGACATCTTTTTCTTCTTTATCTTACTCAGTTTTGTTTTGTTTTGTTTTGTTTCTCCCTTGGGTCTCACATTGTTGCCCAGTCTAGCCTCACATTCATGAGGTGCTTGTCTTGGCCTCCCAAGTATCTGGAGTCACATCTATGTGCCACCACACCCAGCTGAATGTGATTTTTTTTCTTTTTCCTGTTTTTACAGAAGGAAGGACAGTAGAGTGAGAGAGAAAGAGAGAATCAATTTTACTTAGTTTTTCATATGGCTTTCATTGCTGCAATACTTTGTTGTGTATGTGGTGCTGGGGTTTGAATCCATGTTCCTGTGCTTGCCAGGCAAGCGCTGAAACCCCTGAAGCATTGATCCAGACCCTGAAAGGTTTTTTTTTAGCCATGAATCACTGCAGAAAAAGTTTTTCATTGAAAGCATTAGATACTTAAAAATTATTTGGTGCTTTTTAATACATAAATTATACTTGACTTGCAATGAGGTTATGTCTGATAAACCCATAATAAATTGAAAATATCATCAGGTAAAAATACATTTAGTACACCTAACTTATACAACCTCATTGTTTAGAAGCACAGCGGATTGCAAAGTAGAACATTGGGTGCTTTGTATTAGTGACTGATTGGCAAACTTTGACCTGTGGTTTGCTGCCACCATTTAGAATCTTGAGAGAATGTTTGCCACAAATCTCTAACCCAAAAAGGAATCAAAACTTTTAGTATGATTTGTACCAAATACACATCACTTTATTAATCATCATAAGTCAGGGTCATTTGCATTTATAAATGATTTTTAAATAATTTAAAACGAAATTTTATTTTTTATTTGAAAATATAAATGATTTATCAAATTGATTTCTCATCTTACCATTTGGATAAGTTGTAACTGAACTCTTAAATACCTACTTTAGTATGGCAAGTCTAATGATATCTTTTAAATAATTATTATGAGAGGCAAATTTGCTGGGTAGGTAATAACAGATATTTCAATTACACAGATCAAAGTCAGTATACCTTATTCACTTCTTTGATGCCTTCAAACCTGAGGATTTAATTTTACTATTTCTGTTTGCTTTTCTTTGAAATAAAATAACTGATTATGATTAAGAAGGAAAGGATTTTACAAGATATCAGATAATTTTGGTGCCAGCAAAGTCAAGTTTAATAGTGTGGCCTTCAACTGTGTGAAATGCAGTTTTGGATGACACAAAGCAGTAAGTAAGAGCCAGGAAAATTACTGGCTCCTTTTGAAAATAAAATAATGTGTGTACACAGATACACACTAATATACACATCTGGATTAATTCACACACATATTTTGGCTTCCTGTTTATTATAAGAAATATATACCCTTCATATTATGTCTAATAGATTCTCTATTGTGCTTAAATTTGGAGCCCGGAGAGATTTTTCACTGTCCAGTTTTAATGACCTAGTCTGTTTTTTAATCAAAATAAGTTATTTTATGCTTTTCATAGAATACAAAAAGAAAAATTCATTATTAAGGGTAATTGCAAAGTATCATTTCTATCTGGCTTTTAAATTTCAGATCAATATGAAAGTAGCCAGGAAGCATAGGAGGTGCTCTATTAACTAGTAAACTGTAAATGAAATTCTGTGATTTAGTGTAGTATTAAAATTTAATGTGCACATAAATATTTCAATTTGTTCATTTCATATATATTCAGAAGCATACTAAGAAATACTTGGATAACACCAAAGTCATGAGGTCCAAGGTTTAAAACTGAATTATTATGATAAATGGAGATAGCCAGTGGTGAAGGGTTATTTTGCTTGTACAATATCATATTCCATATTTTAATCACTTTATACTCATTTAGGCTTTCCCTACGTATGTTCTTTCTTTTTCTTCCAAATAGCTAAATTTCTCAAATTCAAAATAAAGACCTCTTTAATGCTTATAAATTCCCATTACACTTTAGTTTTGTCTCTCATCTTATACTGTTTGCTGTATTAATATCATGTACATACATATTCAGTTTTCCATTCTAGATTCCAATAAAGATACTTGAGGATTTATTTCTGAAGTATTTGCTTTCCATAGAACTTAGTATAGCACCATCTGTACTGGTGGCAAATCGAACAGATATTACATTGCCAAGTAGTTTGTGACATATAACTCCAGGCAGATATTTTACAGCAAGTAGTTAAGAATTAGTTAATAAATTTCCCTACATCTAACACAGACAAGGGCAGGTGTACCAGGCTCCCTTTGAAACTCTTATATTGTCACTGGTAGATGAAGATTCAGCGCACTGATGTTCGAACCATGCCTAACAAAGTTAAGGGTAGGTACCTGCCCAGAGCAGTTGTGGTGGCAAGAAGTAGAGAAGATGAAGGACACTCATGGTTCATAATCAGAGAGCTGCAGTTGAAGGAACACAATGTAAGATACATCATCACTGATGTTCATCGAACCTTTTTGTCTTTTCTTCTTCTTCTTCTTCTTCTTCTTCTTCTTCTTCTTCTTCTTCTTCTTCTGCTTGATTTTTTTTTTCTCCTACTCTTTCAGAACAATCCTAGTGAGGCTAGAAATCTTATGGCAGAAGAAAACTATCAGAAAATATCATAGAGAAGAATCTGTAGTCTACCTTTGGAACTAAAAGTGTTTACCTGCAGCAGGTCCCAATTGGAGGTAAGACAACTGCTATTTTTTAAAAGAGTTTTTTAAAGGTATAATTGACGCAAACTAAACTGCACAAATTTAAAGTGTAAAATTTAAATAATTTTGACACATGTATACATCTTTGAAAATATCACTACAATCAAGATAATGAGCGTGTCATCACCCCTCATATCCCTCCTGCTCGTGTGCTAACCTTCTGCTCACCCATGCCCAATCCACTATTTGTTTCCATCACTTTTAGTTTGCATTTACCCTGGAATCAGATTGTATATGTTATTTGGGGGGGATCCTGGGTTCTTTTACTCAAGCCTTAAGTGTTTTATGTTTCATTTGTTGTACTGTCTTGATAATAATTTATCCTTTTTATTGATAATATTGTATTTATTCAGAACACTATAATGTAGTTATTTATTCACTTATTAATGGATATTTGTATTGGTTTGAACAATTACAACTAGGACCAACACAAAGATTAATATACAGTATATGAACACACGTTTTTTATTTCCTTTTGGATAAATATATAAGAGGAAAATGGCGTAGCATATTGTTGAAATATGCTTCACAATACCTTTAACAACGACAACACACTGCCCAAATATTTTCTTAAAGTGATTGATTCATTTTAGATCCACACCAACAGTGCCAGTTCCACCCAATCTCTACAACGTTTTTCAATACTAGCCCTTTTACTTAGCATATCATAGCATCTCACTGTGGTTTTAATTCACATTTAATTAAGAATTAATGATCTTGAGCACCTGTGGATGTACGTATTGACAATTTACTTAAGACTATTCTAAATTACAGAAACTATTCAGTTCTCAAGGATTTAAATGACTATATGTCTGTCTGTTACTTGCTTATACAATATGACAGCTATAACTGAAAGAACTTCTTGTTTATTATTTCAACAAGGATCTTCTGATTCAATAACTTAGTAAATCAGTAACATTTTATTTAGCTGGTAAAACTTATATGGAGTGATGAATGTGGCAGATTGTTAACTAAAGAATGCTACATTTTAGGAAATAGTAATTGCCTTTTATTGTTATGGCACCAGAAAGGGCATTTGTGAGAAAATTAAGCATATTGCAAAAAAAAAATTAAAAGATTGTCAAGGTGGAGAATGATGTGAGGTCTTCTGGGTATTTTTAAAATGTTTTCAAAACAGTTTTTAAACAAATGCATCATACTTAGAGCTACTACACTGAATATCATTTGACTTATCAATGAAAATTAAATGTAAAATAAATGTTTACAGTTAATTTTAACTTCAAACTATTTAAGTTATATTGCATGTCATTATTAGTCATTATTATATCTAGCAAACTGATGCAGATGAGCTTTCAAATCTATAATATAGATATGTTTTCAGCAATATTCTATTTGCACAATATTTTTATTTCTGCAGTGATGGGAATGAACCCAGTGCTTACACATGGTAAGCAAGTGATCTACCACTGAGATCCATAAACCTCAGCTCATATTTGTGCAACAATTTTTTTTCCATGCTGGGGATTGAACCCAGGTCATGTCTATTCTAACCACATGCTCTACCATTACTACATTTCTAGTCCCTATTTGTGCATTTTTTTCTTTTTTTTTATTAAGAGTATATAGAGATACAAATGAGAGGGAAACATTATCAGACCATCAATAACCAAAATATATATACATAGTTATCCAGGGATAATTCCCAAACATGGGTGACCACCTTGA
The DNA here is from genome assembly GCA_004027875.1 of Aplodontia rufa. Lineage (NCBI taxonomy): Eukaryota > Metazoa > Chordata > Mammalia > Rodentia > Aplodontiidae > Aplodontia > Aplodontia rufa. Next base: position 42,790 of record PVKS010011342.1, on the reverse strand, counting down.
GTTTCACCTGTTGCAGTTACCCCCAGGAGAACTCTTGCCGGAATATACAGGGAACTAAAGAAACTAAACTCCAAACCCACAAATAATCCAGTCAACGAATGGGCTAAGTTCTCAAAAGGAACTTTCTCTCCAGTGGAAGTCCAGAAAGCCCATAAATATTTGTGCAATTTTTAATGTAGCATGGAAGGAACTAATCTTGCATAAACTTGAGTTCACTGTGTTTTTTTTTCTATTTGCCAATTCCTCATATATTTCTCAAGTTATTTTTTAACTGAGCTCACAAATTCTCAGGTAAATATTCATTGATTTAATAAACATCCTTCGGTAAATTTTTAAAAGTGCAGGGTACACTGGTGAACCACCCAAGATATTTCCAGTTTGATAAATGCAAGTCATTTGACATTACATTAGACCTTTTGCATTATTGATCTAATGAGGAAGAGGAATATAAGAATGGTGATTTAATATGAACCCTCAAAACTAAATATCCCAGAGCATCTCATGTTGTCAGTACGCCAGAGTGATGATAAACTGGAAAGAAAACTTGCCCTAATAGCTTATGTCATAGTGAAAGATGAAATAATAACAAACTCAAAGTTATTTTTCAGTGTTTTTTTTTTTTTTGCCAAAGCACAGGGTCTAATAAAGCTTAATTAGCTGTTAATAATCAAATATAATTTCAGAAAATAGAAATGTTAGAAAAGAAAAAGTGATTGCTAATAGTTAAGTATTCAGAAATTTGATTAATACTTCTTTATTTTTTTTTTAAAGAGAGGGGACAGTGAGAGAGAGAGAGAGAGACCGAGAAAATCAATTTTTATTGAGTTTTTCACATGGCCTTCATTGCTCAGACACTTAATTGTGTACGTGGGTGCTGGGGTTTGAACCCATGTACTTATGCATGCTGGGCAAGTGCCATAACCGCCGAGCCTCTGCTCCAGCCCCTGATTAATATTTCTTATCAGCAGTGTTAAAAATAAGGTTAACATGACCTATTTTAGGTAAAAATATCAAGAAATATTATTCTATAATGAGCTGTAATATCTCAGAAGAAGATGCTTAGTTTGTCAATTTCTGTAACCAAATCAATCTTTTAACTATCTTATAATAATTTAGCTTCACATTGTTTTTTGATTATGTTTTAAAGAGTTACATCAAAAGAGCTAACCCAAAGGGCCAGAAAAACAAAAGCAAGAGAAATGTTTGTGTGAATGAGTCCTGTTATTTTGGTAAACATCAAATAAGGAATCTTTTATTGTAATTTGAGATCTAAGTGAAACTGATTATATAATGAGAGAAAGAAGCATTGAAAGACTCATGATATCTGTGAGTAGAGATATTTAGTGAACTAGGATAGGTAGTTTATGCATATATGATATATTTAGAAATATGTGCATTTCTGCATTATATATATATATATATATATATATATATATGATTTCCATCAACACTGATACTTCCCACTTCAGTACTGTACTTGAAGCTTTGTTCTATTGCTTGTCCTCTTTCTACTTGGCTACTCTCTTTCCCAAAAGTGAACTATCTCGCTATCATTGTCCACAACATACATTATCCATTTTCATTGTTAGATTACTTAAAAAGCAGTTTCAAAATGAGTAATCTATCCCAATATAAAATATTGCTAACTTCAGAAACTTTTCAGTCTTTTTTCTTAATAACTAAGATATTATTCTCATAATGCCATGACACTTTAAAAGTTACTTGAGTTAGTCCTTGGTTACAACTTTCAGTAAGGTTATAATATTCATTTTAAACAGATGAATTTGTTTACATGTTTACTTTCTGTCCATTTTGTTATTTCCCTCAACTGATTTTATTTTATCAACTTTCCAAAATGTTAATGTGAATTCAAAAGTCAAAATGAGACCAAATAGGGAAAATGCCTGAGAAGCTGACTTCCTCTAATACCTCATCATTTTCGTCTATCTTGTGCAGATGGGAGTATTCTTTTCCCAAAGCTATCATAATAAAAGAACATAATCAGGGTGGCTCTAAATGTATCCTTTCGCAGTTCTGAGGTTAGAAATTTGAAGGCAAGTTGTTGGCAATCACCGATGCACACCCCTCTGAGGACTCCAAGAAGAAATCCTTGCTTTCTTCTTCTGGCCCCTGGTGACTTCAGCATTCCTCGGCTTGTGGCAATATAACTCTCTTCACCTCTGCCTCTACAAAAATTTCTTCCTTATGTGTGTCCTCATCTCCAAACTTACTTCTCCTTTTGAGAGTACCCGTATTGGACTTAGAACCTCATCTGATCTAGCATGACCATGACCCTGCCTTAACTTACTTGTATCTTCAGTGACTCTATTTATAAATCAATTCATGCTCACAAGGTCCAGGTGGTCATACATGTTTGGATACATTATTAACTCACAGTAATGGACAATATCTACCTACTCTCAGTTTTAGATTTGCCATTCCTGGGTTTTGTTTTTCAAAAAATGTAATATATATATACATATGTGTGTGTGTGTGTGTGTGTGTGTATACATATCTTTTTTCTTACACAAATGAAAACAAATATGTGTTAAGTTGCTATTTTTTTAAATTAACATCATATGGAAGTTACTACATGTTAAAACAGATCTTACTCAGTTTTGTAAATCAGTTACAAAGACTCCAAGCTCCAGTTATACTGTATTTTATACAACTAATCCCCCCAAAATCCTGTAATTAAAGCAACAACATAATGAATGATATTCAATGTGCACTTTTATATTTTTTGGAGATAGCTTCATTACAAAAATGAAACTGCTAAATCCAAATGTAAAATACACATATTATTTTAATATGTTTAAAAATTCTCTTCTGTATTTAAGGTTCATGTCAATACATACTCCAACCAGCAATGTTTCAGTGCTATTTTCTCTATACCTCTCAGTGTTATTGCATATGTTTACATTATGTAAATTATAATGAAAATCATAGTTTTATTATATTCAGTATATATTTTATCTTTATTTAAATATTTTACATTATAAAAATTTCAAGGTATTTTAATAAAATATTTAATATCTAAATAAATCAGATCCATAGAAAAATGTGGATATCCAAATATATTTTAAACAACTAATGATTTTTCTTTGTTGCATAAGCTCTATGTACTCATTTTGAGTATGTATTTTATATTTTGAAATGTAAAAGTGGTATTTTATTCTAGAAATTTTTATGTTTTTGCTATTTTTCCATACAGTTGGCTTCTGGAACCTTGTCAGTTTTATCCATTTTGTAACGTTAAATAAACAAAGCATGCTTTTTATATGATTTGAGAAAAAGGAATAGAAATTCTAACAAGCAGTAAATATCATGCAGAGATTTTCTAGGATTTACTTCTTTAAAATTTACAATTCATTTATTTTAAAACGATACATGACAATATAAAAATTATACAGATTTATGGTTACCCTGTGTTGCTTGAATACATATATACAGTGTTTAAATCAGGTAAAAAGCACTTATAGCACTTGCCTGGCACGCATGAGGAACTGGGTTCAAACCCCAGTACCACATACACAATTAAGTGTCGGAGAAACAAAGCCCAGATAAAAAAATAAATAAAACTTATTCTCTCTTTGTCTCCTCTCTCTCTTTCATTCTCTCCCTCTCTCTTTAAAAAAATCAGGTTACACATATATGTTTTCTTAATATTTAACATTTTTTATGGTGGAAACATCCATTATCCTTTCTTGCAGCTTTTTGAAGTATATAGTACATTGTTGTCTGTGGTCACTCTACTATGTAATACGACAACAGGAGTTCCATCTAAATGCAACTTAGAACCCACTGATCACCTTTTTCCCATTCCTCCCATCTGTTTACTCTCCCTGACCTGTTTCAAACTGACCCAAATAATAGTCTTTTAATAAGAATATAGACCAGGGCTGGAGCAGTGGCTCAGCGGTTTCGGCGCTTGCCTGGCAAGCACGAGGACCCGGGTTCAAACCCCAGCACCACATACACAACTAAGTGTTGGAGCAACAAAGGCCACATGAAAAACTAAATAAAGTTGTTTCTCTCTTTCTCTGTCTCTCACTGTCCCTCTCTCTTAAAAAAAAAAATCATTTCTAAAAAAAAAAAGAATATAGATCAAAAAATTAACATTTAAGTGATAAATGACTTCCATACTTCCTAGAGTGATTACCCTGGGAAGAATTTATGTTCATTACAATGAGCCTGAAATGGTTATTGGATCCAAGGATTTTTGAGCGTTCTTGTTTTATAAGTTTTAGAAATAGCATAACAAATAATTTAACTTTGAAGGAGAATGGTATTCCATTCACTTGTGTATTTGTTGATTTGCTTTTCTTGGTGGTGTTGCTATTCCAATGACAATGAAAATAATGGTTGTTAAGATAATGATAATTGCTGATATTTATTGTATGTTTATAAAATATTCAGTCTTATTCCAAGTGTATTACGTAAATTTATAACCTTTATTTCTCACAAAACTCCTACCTTCTAACAAATTGAGCTAAGGTTTAATGAACAAAAATCAACCCTAAATCTTTAACTAGGGAAGTCATTTGGGATATCAGGTGTTATCACTCCATCTTCAATCAGGGAACCAGAGCAAGGTGGATAGGGATTTGACTTCATATAGTAATTCCAGATGTTTGACTTCATTAAGAATTGGCTACACAGTGTCTATTAATTCTGTTGTCTTTTTGTCTGATGCTGGATATTGAAGCACAAAAAGTACAGGTAGCAAGGAAGCAAACAAGAATGTTGGGTGGGTTAGAGCGAGCACAATGGAACCAAAATCCCAGGTAATACCCTGTGAAGACAGGGTTAAAACAGGGTCAGTGGTTTTGAGCATTCTGCAAAAGCTGTGTTCATCATCATATACCTGACATAGAAATTAGTATAGCCAAAAGAAGATCAAAGAAGCAGTTGCATACCTGGCCACAGCCTCACACTGAGAAAAAAATCTTAGCAAATCAGACAAGATATGAAAGCAACAAAAATGGCTGATGCTTCACTTTCACCCCTTAAAATTCTCACACTCACCTCTCCTGTAGTCCACCCAGCTGGAAACCACAGTAAATGAAAAAACTGAAGATGTATTTCAGTAGAGCTAAACTGACGTTACAAAGATGTATTAGGATTCAATCCTAGAGGTTTTTAATTCTAATACTCACATTCTCAGTTCCACCACTGCATGGTTACCTACTCTTGACAGATTAGAGCACTTTCTTGCCATGGTTTTGGAGGGTAAGTTAGGTGAGGTTGTCCATGTCCAAGCAACTGAGCAAAAAGAAATTCCCAAAGAAATATACAACAAGCATTAGTAAGACCTAGCACTGTGGTTTGCACAATTTTCTGGCAAAAAGATGTATTCATTAAGTTCATACTAAATGCATATTCTGATTGAGGAAGGTGAAAAAGCAGGAGAAACACAGGGTTCCAGAAATGATTGGGACCCAGGAACTGAAAGAATGTTTGGACACTGTATCTTCTAAAATCACAGCTCAAATCCTAGTGGCTCACACTCTGAAATTTCATATGCTACCTGTGATGTAATACACAATGCTTATGTTGTTTTAACTTGTCATTCATCTAAATCTTTACACGGAAAGGAGCATTTACTAAGTATTCTATGGATTCAGTATTTACAACAATACACACTAAAAACTGAAGGTTTTTTTTCTATCATCATTCACATGCAAAGATTTATGATCTAGTAAGTGGTTTTCATAAATTAAGATTCTTATGATTAGTAAATAGAATGTGCCCCACTGTCTTTCTCTAGAAGTCCTGCTTAATAGAAAAGTATATTTTCTTAAAAGCTTTAAATGGATTATTAAAATTATATATTTAAAAACAGTTTTTTCATAAATGGGAAAACTATTATAGCTTATCTGGGAAGACTTTTAAATACAAATTAAACTGGTAATTATTAAATTTTCATTTTTAGAATTAAATTATTATAATAACTGAATGGATAAAAACATAGACAATTATTTCAACAAAAATACCATTAAATATCATTTTGTCCAGGATTTCAGTCTTGATAAAGCATAAAAATGACATATAGTATATAAACGTTATTTTAAAAATCAGTAGTGAGAGTAGGAGCATTGGCTCAGCAGTTATGGCACATCCCTGGCATGCACAATGACATAAGTTTGTGCCCCAGCAACACTTACACAATGAAATGTAGAAGAAATGAAAGCCACATGAAGAACTGAATAAAAAGTTCTTTCTTTCACTGTTCTTTTCTCTCTCACAAAAAAAATCAATAGTGATAACTTATGGGTGTAAAGTAGAAATTTATAAATTTGAGATCACTAGAGTTACTTCAACTAGACTATATGGTCCAGAGGTACCATGTCTCATTTAGAGTTCATGCAAGTGAAAGACGGGGTTTAGCTTTAAAAAAAAAAGCATTAGATAATGAAATCAAAGCTATTCATTTTTTAATCTTAAATGCCAAAGAGGTTTGTGTTTATTAGCCTTTGAAGTTTCCTCGTTTTCCATTGATTATTCAGTATAATTATAACCATGTGTTGGAATAAGATCATCTACGACAAAACTGAATACAGTGAGACTGAGGTTTAGTTTAGGAGCCTCACTCCAAAATGGAAATGAATGTAATTACTTAGAAAAATAATTCTCAAGCCAATTAACACATTCCCATTCTTTCCTTTATGATGCAAATTGCTATTAAAGAGCTACACAAGATTTTATTGCACTTGACTTAATGCAATGGAAAAATTCATATAGTGGAAATTAAAAATGTGGGTGGATTACCATCATAAATATTTCTAGCATTCTGAATTCTATCTTAAACTTTTGTCAATGAAGAAAACACATAAACCTGTTATAAATTCCACGGCACCCTACTATATTTAACATAAATATTACATCAGCTAGTATAATGTCAAGGGCACTCTTAAACACACACATGTACACAGACAACATGATATTACCAGCTGTCACCTTTTTTTCCCCATTTCTTCATTCACAGAAAATTTAGTAACCTACTTTAAGGAGAGCCTTTATTCACTGCTGTTATTATTCTGGTTTGTATGAAGCTTCCTGCTGCCTACCTTCAATATTGAAGCCTTAATTTTATATCATCCATTGAAACCCATTACACAGCTTAAATTTGACTATCACCAGAAACGTATCAGGTTCTAAAATCTCATTTCACTTCCTCCACAGTCTAAGGCATATATTTAAGAACTGGAACTAAGATCACCACTATCACTCGTTACCTGAATTATTATCTTTTCACTGTGAATGTGGAATACCTCCCTAAAGGTTCTTATGTTGGAGTCTTGGTCCCCAGAGTGCCAGTATTTAAATAGTCTTCTGCCTTTAAGAGGTTAGAACTGGTGAGTAGGTCAGTAGGCACATGTTAGCCTCCTAAGGAAATACTGCCCTCATGGAATGGGTTCTTTAAAGAATGAATTCTTCCAGAGTGTGAATCACTCTATTTACTTCTAGTTCAGTATGTAATGGCTAAGTCTCACCTGTGCATACACAGTGATGTTATGTTAGGCGCTCCCTAGAGGCTGAACTAACGTAGGCAATATTGGAATTTCAACTTCCAGCGCTGTGAGTGACATATATTTCTTCTTTTCATAAGTAGTTATCTGAGGTTTTTATTGTAGTAATGCAAAACAGACCCATCCACTCATCTTTTGCTCCTCTTCTATTTCTTCATCCTATACAAAATATGAGATTTTAGTGGAGGAAAAATAATATCATACAATAAATATACTGTTTAACATTTCAGACACTTTGTTGTCAAATATTAACAAATACAATGGTTCCAAACCTGTTATAATTTGGCAATATTGCTTTCCATATAGTTGACCACATTTTTTCTGAAATCTTTTCTTTTGTTCATGATAGATACTCTCTTGTTTGTCTTCCTACAACACTGGAACTTCTTCAAGGATCTTTGCTTTCTCTGTTCCACCACTCTCCCTTTAAATATAAATGAGCACTATTTCTCTGAGTTTTTCTCTATTTTCTAGTTCTATTCTTCTAAATTAGTTCTTTTATTTCTATAGTTTCAAATGCAATGTTATTCTTTGTGTTTGTAGTCGAAAGAAATATTGTCCCCATTTATTCACAGACTCTCCTGTATGAGGATTATGGCCCTTCCAGACAGTTTAACCAAGGGATAGGTTTCAGAACTGACATACTGTGTGTCAGAGTAGTTCTATTAGATGTTTTCAGGGCCATTATGTGTTTCTGCATTTTTAATTTCTTTTTCTGTTTTTCTTATCCACTATGAGGAAGTCATCTCCAAGAAGAAATGTTTCTTCAAACTTCAGTTGAAACTGAAGAAGACAGATGGCAAAAATCACAGTGGATATACAGCTGATGTATAATTTGTTAAGAAAAAAGATTTTGCATTTGCATGCCATTGAGATCTGGAATTATAAACACCTTTACTAACAATTTTGCCAAGAGACTGTTCACACTTAGAGTAAAGCTAACTAATTTTTCTAAAAGAAAAAAAAATGTTCTACATCATTTTGTACTTGCATAATTAGCCAATCACTTTGATTATTCTTCTTGTCTCTTTTAGTATATTTAGGCAGATTTTTTTTCCCTCATCTTTCTCTGTGGTTCTTTATACCAACCATTTGCTGTGCTTGGAATGATCTGTCTTCTTGTTTTCATATATGTATTCTTCTTTAAGTCTTGGATTAAATGATACCTCAGGTAGATTATTATCTCCCTCAACTCCTCCATAAAGCATGAATTTCCCTTTCTATACAGATTCTTTGGTAGTGCCTTTCCATGCTGACTCTGGGTTTGGCCAAATGACTTGCTTTGGCCAGTGAGACAACAGCAAATAGGATCCAAAATGAGGTTTCCAATAGCTCATTGCAGCTCACTCTTTTGTAGTCATTGCAATCTGTCCATTCATGTGGAAACAAGACCAGTCTAACTTAGTGGCTAATGAGAGGCATATGGCTCTGATTTCTTGACCAACATCCTGCCAATCTCCAAATACATGAGAGAGGTCATCCAAGGTCACCCATTTCCCAGACAACTTAATAGTTGGCTGAACACACATGGGGAATTCCAGACCAGAAAAATCAAACATTCCAAGCTATTCAAAGGTAAAGAGATAGTTATTGTTTAGATCAATTGAGTTTTGGAGTGGTTTGTTATGTGGCAAAGCTACTAATCACATCAGAGTCATTTGCTTATCATGCCAAGTAGATTAGCTTCTCATTACTCCTTAACATTGTATTGAATTTTAAGATACATGCATAACATTGGTGATGATAGATGAGGTTTCTTTTTTCTGTCTATGTTGTCTATACTATATGGTAAATTGTAAAAAACAAACAAACAAACAAACAAAAAAACATGTTCTTACCTAAATTCTTCTCAGATCGTCTCAGACTCTAGAAAAAATATTTGACTAGTGGTAGAGATTCAATAAATAGTTTATGAAAGAATGAAGAAATAAATGAAGCATGCATTTGTAATCATAAATGTACTGTCAATGCCGTTCTTTAATATGCTCACTCATTGTATACGGATTCTCTCCGAAATACGTTTGAATCTTTGCCAGACTCTGTTTCAGTTGTTCAATAAACATTATTTGCTTCATACTTTTAGATAGGAGTTTATTTTTGTTTTGAAACCAAACTCTACTTAGTAGTGAAAATTACATTTCTATCAATTTATCACATCTCAAACTTCTGTGTTGTGAATAAGACTAAAGGAACTCAAGCAGTACAAAGTATTAAGTTGGCATTTTCTCCCTGTTTTTCATTGTTTGATTTTTTTCACCAGCTTTTCAAAAATCTCTGTTGTCATCAGATGGCTGAATATAAGTCAATGCCATTCTTGAGAACATCTTTAAATTCTACATTAAAACCTTTTGTCCCATTCTAGTTCTAGGGCTACAGAAAATTCAGTGTGGTTGTCTTGTTCTTACACCCACTGTCTTAACAGTTTATCCCTCATAAGGTCACAATGGTTCAGAAATTGTGTGAAATTATGTAAGAACCTCCTACTTGATAGAAACCCAAAGCAACTTCTTATCTAGTCATTTAAGTGATATATGCAAAATCACTAAGAGCATGCCATTATCCTGAGCAAAAGTCTACTACCAGATACATTTTTCTTTAAATTCTGATATTCAGTTATTCTCTTCCAAATTCAGCCCCATGGGTTAGCCGTACTTAGGATCAACCTTCTTTGGGTAACACTTTAATTTCTACTACAACCCTTGTTTTCCTCCTTGTAGTCCAGGGTCACGCATGCTTTCTTACCTCCTAAGGCTTTGAAAACACTCATAATTGGATTCAAGTCACTAAACATGCTTAAACTTAGTCTATATGTACATATGAAAGGTGGTATTTAAGATCAAGTCAAGGAATTTTGTCAATAAATAACTAATCCTAAATCAATTTTACCACTCCAAATTTTAAGGCAAGTTTATTTCAGCATATTAAACATTCTAAATAAATGTTCTTCAACACCAGTGCTTCTGTGGACTTACATTTATAGTTTGGTATGTTGGAAAACAGATAATACCACTGTTTCTTGGAGGACAAAAAAAAAAAATTACTCACCAGCAATAGAATCACCTGAATGCTTTCTAAGACTATGAACTTCTGATTTACATTTATATCCAGGTAATGAAAATCGTGAATAAGAACAAGGAATATACTTGAAAACTGAACACATTCAAAAGAATAATGTAAAATGTACATATAAGAGCAAAGGATTAAATAGATTTAAATGATAAACTAACCTAAATTTATATTTGTATTTACTGTTTTCATGTTGGACAAATAATCCAACTCTATCTCTTCTACAAGGTAAACCAATCTCCTGGGCTAAGAAAGTGCTTTCCAAATGTCAAGAATACAAAGACCAGGGGCTGGAGCAGTGGCTCAGAGGTTACAGCGCTTGACAGACATAAACAAGTACTAGGGTTCAAACCCCAGCACCATGTACACAACTAAGTGTCTGAACAATGAAAGCCATGTGAAAAAACTCAATAAAAATTGCTTCTCTCTCTCTCTCTCTCTGTCCCTCTCTCTTAAAAACAAAACAAAACAAAAACAACAAAGACCAGAGAGAAGGAACCTGTCATCATCCTCTGGAAGTGCACCAGACATTTCAACATAATATATTGCAATTATTCCAAGAAATTTGGAAATTTCAGACACTATTGATTATATCTGAATATTTCAGCTCAGCTAATATGAGACTTATTATTAGCCTGCTTAGTTAGCTATAAGACCCTGACCTTGGTTTACTTCCCAGGACTTCACGTTGTAGAGAGAGATTTAATTCATAAACTTGTTCAGAACAAACAAGTGTCTGAGGTAACCTCTATGTAATTAAACAAGTATTCACTTTTATAAATTAATTAAGTTAATTGATCTATGGAGATTATTAAATGTTCAATATTTTAAAATGCATTTTTCATACTTTCTAGACAAGCATGGACTTTGAAACATTTCACACACTAAGGAAATTTTTTTCGGTTAATTCCAGACTGAATACTTTTATTGCCTCATTAAAAAAGAATTTAACTCAATATATATTTTTAAGAATGCTGCTAATTGAAATACATTGTTAGTATAAATATTTATTTTTATGTCAATTGAAAATGGATATGTGCATTCAAAACTCTCTAACAACTGATATTAAGCCTCATTTTGTTTCTGGAATTATCTTAACATGTGTGAAACCCAGATAAAGGCCTTGAGATAATTAGACTTTATGGCAATTATGAGAATGCTTATTGAGCTTTCCAAATAATGACTAGTCTCTATTATAGTTTCTAGTGTAAAACTAAAGAGTACAAACAGTTATCAAATAAATTCTGAAACCAGATTTCCTCATTTCCATCTGCATCAATGTCATAATATGAAACTTTCTTTTCTTTTTGTTTTTAAAGAGAGAGAGAGAGAGAGAGAAATAGTCAATTTTACTTATTTTTTCATCTCTTTTTTGTTTTACCAATACTTAGTTGTGAATGTGGTGCTGGGGTTTGAACTTGGGTTTTAGCACATGCCAGGCAAACGCTCTTCTGCTGAGCCACCTCTCCATCCCAATAATATGAAAATTTTTAGTCTCCATTTTCTGGCATAGATGGCTTAAGGAGGAAATGAATTATTAGTCTAAGAAGTCATTAGTGCTCACTAAAATGATACCTATTATTAAATCCTAGTATGTTTTTCCTAGTTACATATATCCCTTATATATTCCAAAGTAGCAAAATATAATTTTTCAGTATGTACCCTTCTGGATTTGACATTGTAAGGGTGACCACACTGAGCTTAAATTTCATTGGCTATGTTCTCTTCTTTGAAATATAAGCAAACTAAAATTGATGGAGCTGTATGGATGTTCTCAAGATTGGAAAAAAGCCTCACATAAACTTGAAACATGCAATTTTTAAAGGACACAATAGTTGTACATATTATTTGAATTAAAATTTCATTTAAAATTATTTATGTATTTTAAAATATGTCACTTATATTTTAGTTTCTGTTTTAAATAGATGTCTTATCAAATAATTGACACCTTTCTCAAGAATATTGAGACTGATCATCAAAGCTATGGCCACCATGTGAACAGCACAATAGCCAGCTATTTTACTAGAGAATACACCTAGGTGATAAATATTCAAAAGGTGAAATTCATGTAGTTTCCATTCTCAAGAGGCAGGGTATTGAAACAGAAACCATGAAAAGGAACCCCTGAATCTTAACCATTTTATTGCTACACCAAATGAAGAGAATTGCCAAATCAGGTAAAAAGAAGAAAAATAAGATGTTCTTCAGTGAATATAATGGTGTGTATTGTAATATGAGTGAGATAATTTTTTCAGATTTAACAATGTAGACTTCTACTTTTGTAACCTGTGACTTAACATAAAAGGAATTCTATTCTTCATTTTCCTCAGGCTATTCCACCTAACTTCTTCTTCTAATTTACCAGCCAAATTGGTTTCCCAAATTTTAATATCGGTCCATGTAATAGAATCTATGGAGTAATGTAATTACCTAATCCATTCATTACATGGGATAAAGATAGCACAGTTAAAACGTCAAATAGAATCAAGGCTGTATGAATGAGGAATATTTTCAATTGCAATTTTTTCTTTCCCAAAAAAGGACATGAAGGCATAATTTCCTGCATGTTTGAAATGTTTAATATTAAGCTTCTAAAAATAAGTTTCAAGAATCATTTCAAAATACAAAGTTCCTCAGGTTTGTGACCTTGGACAAATTGTGTAATTTTCATAACCTTGGTTCCATATCCCTAAAGTAAGAATAAGGAGCCTAATTGTCTCCTCATTATTACAATAACCAAGGGACTTATGGATCCAGAAAACAATCAATTATTTTAAGCAAGAAAAGAGATCAGTGGGAGTTAGCAATTAAATGGCACTGTAGCAATTACATTAGATTGACATTGAATCCTAAAATCTTAATTGAAAAATGCTTTATACGGTAAAGATTAAAAACTGCAATTCAGTAAACTGTTATTTCATCCACAATGCTACCAGTAATGCTTTAGTCTACCTCAAAACCATACATTCCTAGGAAAGGATGTGCTTCAGAACTAAAGTAAGGAAGAAATAAAAACCAGTAGAGAACATGCTGTATACAGCCACATGAGTGGGAATGACAGAGAGGAAAAAATAATCAACATCTTATCTGCAACACACACACACACACAAAATGGGGGCTTTTTAATGTCAGCAGTTGCAAAGTAAATAACTTCTTTGGAAACCCAAATTTGTACAAAGAATCTGAAAATGAGAACCAAAATGTTCAAGATCATGTCATAAACAATTTTTCAACCCATACATTTGAAAGTCTAATGTGTCAGGTATACGAGTTGTGTCAGTGGAAAAAAATTCAGTCCTTGTAAAGCCATATATTTTATTAGGTAGAACAAACACTATGTAAATGATATTGAAAGCAATTAAATGATTAGTGTATATTAGAAAAGGAAAAAAGATGGTTAGATATGGGGAACTGAGAATTTTTTATAAACTACTTTTCACTCATTTTAAGCTACATGTAGCACAGAGAGGAGATAGTCAGAAAAATGAATTCAATCACATTTTTCAGACCAAGAGAGGAAATGTAAATTCAGAGTTATAAGGAATAGAACAATTATTGTGATTGACTACAGTATTAAACTTAGTAAACAAGCCATAAAAACAGTTAACAGCAGCTGCAAAAATATTATATATGATGAATCAAATTTGTGTTTCATAGACCAAGGAGTGGCTTAAATGAAGGAATACATTCATTTTATACTTGTGTTCTTACATAGATTTGATGGTGAAATGGTTTGCATGAAATACAAAGTATAAAAAGCTTGCAGATATTGATAATATATAAAGTAATTAAGTTTTTTTCTTGTTCAAGAAAAATTTAAATTATTCACATTTCTATAAAGCAATAATTAAGTTATTCCAATCCTATCAAACTGAATAAAGGAAACGATGTAGGTGATTTATATTTTATTTGAAATTTAATACCCATCACTGAGATAACACTTCTATTTTCTCACTTGCTTATCATGGGAAAATTGCCAAGTGTGTAACTTGGTATATATTTTGCAGATAAGGAAATGAAGGAACAGAGAAATTGAGCACTGTATGATTAGATAGCAGTTCCAAGTCTCGGACTAGATTCACTCTTGACAGTATACTCCAGTAGAAAGCTACAAATCCTCCCTGGTAGATAGGTTCACCCGCATCCTCATATCATTCTATGAGTAGAGCAACCATCACAAGAAAAAATAATTAACAATGTCAAAGGAGAGGAGTATTCTTATATAGATTATTTCAAACCGTGATTTACAATATTATGTTGAGACGTTTTATAAATGATATGTAATGTTTACCAACAAAAATAAACAATACTTAGAAAATTGACAATTTGAGGGAATGAAATTCTGACATCTTTCAGTTTGTTATTTTGTAGGTAGGACAGAGTCTCTGAAAGACCTTGACATTGATCTTTGATTAATTGCACTTTTACCAATCTCCATAGCAGTAAGAGCAATTTTTCTTATAACAAAGATGTCAATGATTGTTTTCCTAACAGATGCAATGGTGTCCAACTTCATGCAATCCTGACACTTTATCTAAATATAACACAATATATCATTTTGCAGGTTTATTACAATGAATATCCTTCACTGTCACTTTTTCTCTTTGTGATACACTAAATAGAGGTGAAACTAGTTTATTTTCTAATCTACAGTGAATTCTTATTTGAAAGCGTAAAATTAATATTAGACCTTCAGAATGAAATGCAATTTAACCTTGGTATCATATTTTGAAACATACTAAATTCTTCAGATAGAAATGATATAGCTAAATATTTTTATTCAACCCAATATTTTTTAAAGGAAAAAAAACACAGTCATTTTTAGTGCATCTCAAAAAACATAGTAAAATCATCAGTGACAAGGTTAACATTCCAGGGCATTCAATCTGTCTTTTGAATATGCATTGTCAGACAAGCCCAAGATACCACCAAAATATGTTTCCGTAACAGTAAATCATCATCATGATTGCCATTATTGATCTGTAGAGTCAGTAACTGAATCTATCCATGGGATTCAACACCATCTATCTTTATATTATATAGCCCCATCCTCCTGCCGAAGCCCATTAAACTGTCATCCAGGGGTTTACATCATTTTTATTTGAGGGACCTACTGAAACTTTGCACTTTATTTGTTTTCTAAACACTTCTAAGACCAAACTATCTCATAAGGAAAATTCCATTGTTTCTTGTTAGTATCTATTGTTTCCTAGTTCGTCTGTCACAGAGAATGAAAGCCAAGATTACTTTAGATTGGAGAATAGCCATCACCACTTAATATAGCTTGTTATTTAGTGTGAACATGTTTATTTTATGGCTACATATATACTGATATGAATATATAATATAATGATAACTTGTTATCTATCAGAACATGGAAAATACTATGTAACAACATCTTCCTTGGCATACATACAGAACCAATCAGGAATTGCTGAATCTATTTAAATGCTCTTACCTTTCTTCTCCCAAATATAGAATTTCAATAAAACATCATATAACTTACAAAGTAATTAGTGCCATTTGCCTGTAGTTAAGTTTAATGATGGTCTGGAATATCATGTCAGGGTCTTCTCTTATCTTAATTTCTAAAGATTTCTAGAAATCTATTAATAGATTCAATGAATACATTGATACAGCAATTTCTGCTAATCAGTAAAAAAGAGATAAATAATTTTGAACAGTTTTTCAGGAAAGTGTATGATCCATCAATTATTTAAATATATCAGTGACACCAAGAAAACATTTTTAAATTAAAGAATATTTTTACAAGAATCAATTGGATGAAAATAAAAGTGTAGTTTATGCTACTTGATTTACACTCAAAACATTGAAAGTAAGCCTTGAATATTGGTTCAATATAAAAATAAAACAGTAATAAAATGCATGTATAGTATAAATCTGGTAAGTCGTAAGCTCTTAGGAAAAATGCACACCTATTTCATTTAACAAGCAGAAATAAATGTGTACATGTATAAATAAATATGCACATGTACACATTTATTTCTGCTTATTATGCTTATACACATACACACACATACATATATATAGTGCACAAACACAGAGATTGGTATTATGTATGTTTTTTGGCTTAAGAAGAACTTTTATGCAGTTCACTATAATCTATGCTTTTAATGGTTATAAATTACAATTTGTATTTACAAAAGTCCAATAATTGCTGTTATGATAAAGTGAATTTGTGTATTATAGTTCTTAGGTGCTGGAACTTTGAATTTTTAAAACAAAATATATGGGTGATTGAACATAATCTAATCTGTATTCTAACTATAAAGAAAAAATAAAGTACAGTTCATTATGAATAATCACTCCTATTTTGTTTCCATCATCAAAACTTTTGAGAAAAATTTAGATATAGGTAAAATAAAATATTTTGACTTAATCTGATATAAATCATGCCATTCAATTTGAAGGAAAATAATCTCTTTTTTCCATGGTTACAAGACTGTGCTAATGTTTCTCAAAGCCATGAGGATGAGAGTAAAATTTTAACTATATGCAGGGTATTTTTCTCCTTCTCTTGAAAAATGTTATGCTCTATAATGTGGTAAATTTTTCGGAATTTGTGTAAGTACTAACAAAAGGCATACTTAGAGGAATTAACCCCCACCAGGCACAATTTCCTTTCACTTTAAATACTCTGGTTTCTAAGACAATTCATGTAAAATAGGTTCCTTTCCATACATTTACAAATGTGTTCAATAGTCATAGGATAAATGCACCGTGTGACAAATTCTAAGAGTCAGTGTTGGAAAATATTGTATATTTATTATTTCTACCTTCAAGGAACTCAGTCTGGTGAATTATGTAATTATAATCCAGTTATGCATCACTCAGTGGGTTTTCAGTCTAATGAATCCATTGATAGACAATTTCATTATTATGTGAATTTTGTAGAATTCTTCAGCTATGATGGCTATGCATCAGGAGATGAGACATCCAATGCATATGTGGTCCATCCTTGACTAAAGCATCATTACCTAGCTCTTGACTGTACAATTATAATGCAACAAAGAAACTTAAGATGTGAGGATACACCCATGGCAGAAAGCGATGTGCTGAAATTATTTTTTGAATAAAGTGGCTATAGGGCTGCAAAAGTCTCAACTCCGTCATTCTGTGACTATTGTGGTTAACCTGCAGCACTGAACATAATAACACCACATAAAAAAGTACATTGTGTACATGCAGCCTTGCAAACATATCATGGAAAATGGTGAATGCAGTTTAAGTTACTATTCATCAGCTTTTTATCATTCTATCCTAATTAAGCAAGAGATATGTTACTAAACCTGAAATTACTTAAACAAGGTTAGAAGATAGCAGTAGAATATTAAAGAGGAAGTACTTTATTGATTTTTTATTTTCTTAGTGCATTATAAGTATACATATTTTGTGGATTCATTTTGGCATATTCATAAATGCATAATTTCTTCTATTTCAGTCACTAGTACTGTCTTATACTTCTTATCCCTTTCCCTTTCCCTATTCTGTTGGTCTTCTTTTATTCATTTTTGTTTTTAATTGGTGCTTCATGGCTCTAACAGTGGAATTCATCATGATGTATCCTATGTGCACATAATATAGCTTGTTGAATTTTATTTCACACTTCCTCCTTTTTATTACCCTTCCTCCATTCCCTCAATCCCATTCCTCTACCCACATTTCTCCATTCTGTTTTTTTTGAAGAAACTCCATTTTGAGGATTTCTAAGATATTTTCCATTAAAGCAGTTCTAGCCATAAAGAATTCTGCAGTGGCAGGTGTAATTCTAGGCATAAGTGCTCTTTCTCTCTCTCTATATATATATATGTATATATATACACATACATGTATGTGTATGTATGTATATATATACATATATATATATATAGTCTATGTTATTATGTTATTATACTAAGGTAATTTTCCAAAATTTTGGATATATATAAACACTTATTTATTTATTTAATGTATATGTATATTCATCTATAACATTGTGTATGTATACATACACACATATATACATACATACAAATGCATACATATATATACATACACACAATGTTATAGATGAATATACATATATATTAATTTAATTTCAAAGAAAATTTTGTATTTTGGAGAATTTAAACCATGTATAAAAAACTAAAAAGTGAAATGCATGTATAATGAATCCCATGGATCGCTTATGCAGCTTCAATAATTATAAAAGCATAATTAATATACTTTCCCTTATACTTATATATACTTATTCTCATCCAGGTTTTTAGAAGGCAATCTCACATACTATGTCATGTCATCTCTAAATATTTTTGCACAATACACAAAAAGCTTTGAAATATTTTTCTTTTTTAAGAAAATAATCCTTTTCTTTTCTTTCCATTTTTTTTCTTTTCTTTTTTTGTACCAGGGATTGAACCCCATGGACACTTAACCACTGGGCGACATCCCTAGCTCTTTTTATTTAATTTTTTTTTTATTTTGAGTTAGGGTCTCACTACATTGCTTTGGACCTCATTAAGTTTCTGAGGTTCACTTTTAACTTGAGATCCTCTTGCCTTAGCCTCCTGAGTTGTCATGATTACAAGCCTGAGGCACCATGCTCAACTTTTTTTCTTATAAACTAATCTTTAATATACCTATACATATAAATATGGAGAAAGTGGTGAAGAAATAGGCAATAAAAATAGATGAATAACACAGTATGATACAGAATATTGAAAAGGATCTTATTATTTACTGTAAATAGAATAGTAAATAAACTTTTTCTAGTCCATTTCAATGAGTTTTACATATCTAAACCATTTCTAAATATATTTTGGAAGTACTGGTTTTCATATTTAAATTATGTTTTCTAAATTTTTCATAAAAATTAAAGTATGTTTTTTCCTAAAGGAGTTACAATTCATATTTGTATTTGAAAAAACATTAATGCCTTTATAAGCTACAACTTGTTACATTTGTATCACTGAACCTTACCTATATATATATATATATTATATTATTTCATTAGAAGATTGTGTGATTGTCCAACAAATAAATTTCTGAATAAAAAAAATGAGGCTATAAAAAATGCTGAATCCTGTGTAGGAGTTAACACAGAGAATTCCTATTTGTAAGGTCAGTGCCTAAGTCACTGAGACTTACTTAACACATATTCATCTTGAGAAGAAGTTTGTAAGAATTCATAATTATTTGACCTTCTTCCAGCATATTTTGTGTTTTCAGTTTCAAAACGTCAGATAATTCTGTATGCCAAGGCTGTATGCAATTTCCTTTATGAGTTATCTTTTCCCCCTAATGTGAAGTTCTAAATGAGGTTAATCAGAGGCAAACTATATTTGCAAACAGCCAAAATTAGCCTTGAACAATGTACAGTGAAATGATCAGCTTTCAAATCATTCTTTGAAAAATCAGTGCATAGAAATTGTAAAGTTTGTCATTAATTGTGCAACCAAAACAGCAAGGAAATGGATCCTTTTAAAGAAAAGTAGAATCAAATTTCAAAGCAGAAGTTCTGCAGATCTGACAAAAGATGCTCTTATGATACTGCCAAAGACATCAAAAGTTAAATAACCTATTGTATTGATGGTTTTCATCAAGAACTGCATGCTTATTTTAAATTAATAAGTCAATAATGTCAATGGTATTCACTCAGTCATTTTATTTAATTTTTATAGAACAAAATAAACTTCAGATTTCAATAACTATAATTGATATTTATGGCATATTTTATTGAAGACATGCTAATGGAAATTGTGTGAAACAGGAAGAAAATACTATAATTAGACTTCCAAATAAGTATTTATGTATATCTGCAAAATTTATCCTTATACTAAAACTTTTCTAATAATAGTATATATATTTCATGTGAAATTTTCCAAAATGAAAATTAAAAATACATATATTTAAAAACAATACATGGGAGATTAAATTGATAAATCTGCCTTTAATAGCCATTGAAAATGAAGAAGATAAATTTTAATGAAGTCATTGACAGATTTATTTAAGTTAATGCTCAATAACAAAAGTTGTGATATTTATACAAAGATCAATATATTGGAACATAACTTTTTATTTTCAAAATTGTATATAAATTAATTAAATATTAATTCATTATTTTCTTTGTTTTATAATTATTCATATTTTTCTGTAATAGTTTTATATATATGAACTTTTATCAACTAAATATTTTTTTATCATAACTGTACCACACAGAAAAGGTGGGTACTAAAAAATGATCTATAATTTTTGTTAAAGAAGCCTTGCATACATTCATTAAACCTCGTAAAACCTCGATTTATATCACGTTGGACCAAATTGTAGGAAAATTTTTAAGCATTCTATTAAAAGTTCTCTGAAAATTGGATACTAAGAAATATTATAATATAAAATATTGAGATTATCTAAAACCATTTCTTAGTCAAGCATTGAAAGACATGAAGTCTGATGTTTGCTTTGAAGTATTTCATTATCTTAAAAGGAAAGGAATAAGTGGAAACAAGGAAAATATTTAAAAAGATTAACAAGATTAAGAAAATATTGACAATTTTTATTTGAGTGATGTATATGTAGTATTTTATTATCACATTCTCCCTTTTTGGTGGATAATGGATATTTCTGTTTTTAAAAATAGTCAAGAAGAATTTCATCTTCACCTATTGAACTGGACTGAACTGGACTGACAAATACACCATTATATTTTCTGAGAGAAGCTGATGATCAGCAGTACTGAAAAAAAATAAAGAAAAAAATACTTTCTTATAATTGTCTCAAGGAAGCAAAGTCTAATCACAACTATATGTTTATACTTCCATAAGACAGGGTTAATTTGTAGGGGAAAACATAATACTCAGTTCAGTCTGTCTTAATCTTCTCTTTTAGTCTTTTTTTTTTCATTCAAGATAGTCTTACATTTAGGAGAGAATCATTTCCATACAGTCATGAACACATGCATAATGACAGAGCAAGCCAAGGCTGGTGCCATTCCATGGTCTCCTCGCTTGTATTCCCCCTGACCACATGTTTCCCTCTGCACATCCCCCATGATAGTTGGGCTTCTCATGGAAGTTGAACTTTCCCCACTGGGTTGAAACCCTCCCTCCAGCAGCCTTGATATCCCTCTTATCCACTCCCCAACCCCCACCACCCTGCCTTCATCCCCCAGCATCATAGACAAGATTTCCCCTGCTCATGTAAAAATTCACCCATGTTGATAGCTTAGCCAACTATCAGTCTGTTTCCAATTGTATTCTAGCATCCACATATCAGAGAAAACATTCGGTCCTTGAGTCTCTGAGTTTTGGATATTTCATTCAGCATAATTTTTTCCATTTCTATTCATTTGGCTGCAAATGCCATGATATCATTCTCTCTAATAGCAGAGTAGAATTCCATTGTATATATGCACCACAGTTTTTGAATCCACTCTTCCAGTAAGGGGCATCTTAGTTGGTTCTATAGTTTAGCTATAGTAAATTGAGCTGCTAAAAACATTGATGAAGCTGTATCTCTGTAATATGCCAATTCTAGCTCTTTGGGGAAAATGCGTAGGAGTGGGAGAGCTGGGTCATAAGGTGGTCCCAGCCCTAGTTTTTGAGGAGTCTTCACACTACTTTACAGAGTAGCTGTACCAGTTTATAGTCCCATCAAAAATGTAACAGTGTTCCTCTCTTCTCACAGCCCCTCCAGCATCTGTCATTTTTGTTTTCTTAATTTTTGCCAGTCTGACAGGAGTAAGTGGAATCTAAGTGAAGTTCTGATTTGCAATTCTCTGATTGCTAATGACGTAGAGCATTTTCTCATGTTTGTGGGCCTTTTGGACTTACTCATTGAGAAGTTTCTATTTAGCTCCCTAGCCCATTTATTGATTGGACTATTTGTGTTTTGATATTCAGTTGAGTTCTTTGTATATTCTGAATATTAGCCCTCTGTCCAAGGTGTAGCAGGTAAAGATTTTCTCCCATTCTGTCAGTTCTCTCTTAACACTCTTGACTAATTCTTTAGCTTTGCAGAAGCTTTTTAGTTTAATGGTATCCCATTCATTTTTTCTTGGCTTTAGTGCTTGTGCTATGGGAGTCTGTTAAGGAATGTGGTGCCGACCCCTATGTCGTGTAGTGTTGTTCCTACTTTTTCTTCAAGCAATTGTAACATTGCTGATTTAATTTCCAGATCCTTGAACCATTTTGATTTAATTCTTGTGCAGGGTGAGAGGTAAGGATCCAATTTCAGTTGTCAACATATGACTCTCCAGTTTGTCCAATACCATTTGTTGAACAGACTGTCCTTCTTTCACACTATGTTTTTGCCCCTTTATCAAATATCAGATGTTTAAAGATTTTGGGGTTCTTCTCAGCATCTTCTATTGGTCTTCAATTCTGTTTTGATACCAATACCATGCTGTTTTTATTACTATAGCTCTATAGAATAATTTCAGGTCAGGAATTGTGATACCTCCTGTGTCCACTTTCTTGCTAAGTAATGTTTTGGCTATTCTGAGTCTTCTGTTATTCCATACAAATTTGAGAATTGCTTTTTCTATATTTGTGAAGAATGTCATTGGTATCTTGATGGGGATTGCATTGAATCTGATAGGACTTTCAGTAGAATGGCTATTTTGTTTCTGCCTCACCAAGAGCATGGAATGCTTTTCTATCTGCTCAGGTCTTCTACAATTTCTTTTTTTCATGTTCAATAGTTTTAATTGTAGATGTTCTTAATATCCTCTGTTAGATTGATGCCCAAGTATTTTTTTTAGGAGATTGTAAATGGGACAGTCTTCTTGATTTCTTCTTCAGTGTACTTGTTGCTGGAATATAGTAAAACTAATGATTTATGAGTGTTGATATTATAGCAGGCCACTTTGCTGAAATTATTTATAAGCTCTAGGAGTCTTCTCGTCGAGTTTATTGGGTCTTCTAGACATAAGATCATGACATCAACAAATAGAGACATCTTGACTTCCTCTTTTTCTATTCAAATTCCTTTGATTTCCTTCTCTTGTCTAATAGTTATGGCTAGGGTTTCAAGAAATATATTGATTAAGAGTGGTGAAAGTGGACATCCTTGTCTTGTTCCTGAGTTCAGTGGAAATTCTTTAAGTCTTTCTCCATTAAACACAATGTTGGCTATGGGTTTGTCATAAATGGATCTTACTACTCTTTACCTCTCATCAGTACATCTTCTTGCATTCGGAATTTACAACTTGAAAAATAGCAAATCTGGAAGTAAAACTAAAATAAAAGTAAAAGATAGAGAAAACTCTTGTCACAAGGCATCAAAGGGATTTTGAACTGACTTTTTCATCAGTTCAGATAGTCAAAGAACTAGTGGAGAAAAGAGAAGACTCCAATTCAACAAATAATCCACAAATATTAAAATGCTCAGCATGTTATTTTTATTTAGAAGGATTTCTACTAGTTGCTTTGCACACTTCTGACTCTAGCTCATAAAAAACTCAAGTAATCAATATAAAGAAATGAGGATGAAAGAAAATATTTTTTAAAAAGTGAGTTTGGTAAAGACTTAGAAAAAGAACTGAGTGACCTACAGTGAGAAAGCTGAGCCCAGGCTCCTAATTTGTCTCCCATGGTAACTCCAGGCCACATGGGGCAGCTAAGCCAAAATAGAATATATGTGACTTAAGGGTAAAGAACGAATCAATGTGTCTTAACAATGATAACTGACACAGGAAAGGGAACAAACAAGGTGAGAGGACTTAATTTTCTATAATTACTGAAGAACTGATCAGTTTCTGGAAAGGTGGAAGGAATAAGAAAAGGCCAGTTCTGCAGAGGCAGGAGTAGAATATGTAATCAGGAAGCCTGAAGGAGAGAGAATTAGGAACATTCCCAGGTAATGACAAGTGAAAATTGAAACTGACAAAGTTAAAAAGATAAGGAAGTCTTTATTCCAGTCTATTTGTAACAGCAAAGAGAAAATAGGGAGCAGTTGGAAGAGGTTAGGATCTGCTGTGGAGAGTAGTAGTAAGCCACTCACATTTGCTAAACAGCTTCCTTCTTCATGAGGAAAGTGATTCACATTGTCTTCAGGCTCCTAGGCTCAGGCAGAGACAAGGATATTGAAGCTACATCTTCATTAATATTTTTTACAAAAACGTGTTTTCCTAAGTCCTTCAGGAGGTAGTCCTAGACTATAATGTTGGCAAGAGATTTTTATGAGAGATTTACAATTAAAACAAATAGAAAAGAATGTGCAACTGCACATTTCCCAGACCACATTCTCTAGGAAAAGGGTTTCGGGACCCTAAAGTCAGAAAGAAGTCTTTCTAGGTTTGATGAAGGTTTAGAGAATACTAAACTATCTTGGTCAGAAGTTTGTTATTAAACTGGAAAACTAATGGATAGAATTTTATCTCTACTGAGCAACTACCTTTGAAATCTTGAAAGCACACTCAAATTTTAAAGGTTTCCAATTCTTAAGATTAACTTTAATTACCATAAATAGATGTCCTTCATTTTGTCACTTCTTTTACAGAGCCTCATTGCCTTGTATGATTTAGGTAAAGGTATCAAATGGGCCTTTATCAAGGACTTTAATAAACCTCCGAGATTTGTCTTATTTTTTTCTTTTTCTTCTTTCTTTTTTTATAAAAAGAGAGGGACAGTGAGAGAGAGAGAAAGAGAAAATCAATTTTGTTTAGTTTTTCATTGCTTTGAGACTTGGTTGTGTATGTGGTGCTCATGCGGGGTTTTTGAGATGAGGCTGGATTCTCTGCTCCCACTGGCAAATGGAGTCTGAGCCGACTTACAGATTCCAGCAACCAAAATAGCCTGCTTCTAGTGTTTGCATTTAAACCTGGAAATTTGGGCTGGCTGCAGGTGTCTGAAGCTGAAATAGTGTTAGCAGATATCCAGCTAAAAGCTGGGTGTTGCAGCTCTTGGTGTGGTGGAAATTCATCCCGGGAATTCAACACCAATCATCTGGGTTCTTGTCTCATGAATTTGAAGAAAAAAATGCACGGACAATCACAGAATGGGGAATAAGTAGGATTTATTTAGGAAGAAGAGCAGAGACTCCGCAAGGTGGAGGGTCACCTGGAAGCAGGACACTATCTAATGGAGGTTAGGCCAGGGGTTATATTGATTTGGGGTATGAACATAATTAACAATCATGCAAAGCAGGCATTGAGAAATGCATCTACATCATTGGTTGAAACCTATGCAAAATGGGCATTGAAATTAAGCACCAATATAATTAGTTAAAATCTATGCAAAACAAATAACAACTCTTTTCAAATTCCCATCTGTGTCCACCCCCATTTCTTAGTTTCCCCACCTGAGGGACAAAGGAGTTGCTCCCACAGGTGACCCTCATGGTCATTTGCATATGAAGGCCCCGAGTATACCCTGTCCATAGCTCTCTTCTTGCTAACTCTTAGATGGGGCCTTTTGTTCTGACTCCCTAGCCATTTTACTGTCTCTCCTGGGGTTCAAACTGTCATACTGGTGCATGCCAGGCAAGCGCCATGACACATGAGCCACCACTCCAACCCCTCCAAGATTTTTTTTTTAACTGAGAAGGAAAGGAAGTGCAACAGATGGATATATATGCATGGGTAATATGGTACAACACCTCAGCAGTTGAAGAAAATTATTTTCTTCAGTTTCGTCCTTCACATTTTCAGTATGAAATTAACCAATGTGACCATGTAATGTGATACAAATAGTGGGAAGCTAAAAGAGTGTCTAAGTTAATTTTATGCTGCTATAATAGAACAGCACTTACTGAGTGATTTATAAATAATGGAAATTGGTTGGGCTCTGGAATTTATGAAGTACAAGAGAATGGCAACTTTTCAGTAAGAGCCACATGCTACATCTTAACATGGTAGAGACATTTCAAACAAACGTTGGCTCTAAGTAGAGGACATTCACAATAAGTAAGGCTCGAACATGGGGAAAAAAAGAGTGACTTGAAATGAGTAAGATGAATCCAATCTGCTAATTCAAGGACATATGACAAAGAGAGAGGTAATGGGATTGAACTCATCTCTTCGAAAAGGAACCCACTACTGGAATTAGTAAGCCCCTCTTGCAATAATGGCTTTAATCCACTTAAGAGAACAGAGCCAGGCTGGAGCAGTGGCTCAGCAGTTACAGTGCTTGCCTGGCATGCTCATGGTCAAGGGTTTGAACCACAACACCCTGTACACAATGAAGTGTTGGATCAATGAAAACTAGATGAAAAACTAAATAAAATTGATTCTCTCTTTCTCTCTCTCACTGTCCCTCCCTCTTTAAAAAAAAGTGGAAATATCAATAGGAAAATATTTTTAAAAAGAGAGAGAACAGAGCCCTCATAGTCTAATCACATCCTAAGGGTCATATCTCTTAATATTTTTGCAGCAGTATTTTAAATTTTAATTGAGCTTTGGAGGGGACATTCAAACTATAGCAGGAAGTATTTGGCCATATGAAGAATGTAAAACAATGAAAGAGTTGTACTAGCTCAGAGTCAAATGATAATGGGAAGGTAATGGGTCATGAAAGGGTGATGGGGCAAGGCAATGAAGAGTCTCTGAAGGGCTCACCAAGCTATTCTTTTATATCTAGACTCAAAACTAAACTATCCTTTTGTCTACCATCACCATTTTTAGGAGAATGAGATCACAGGATCAGATTATAGTAGAAAGAAGGTAAACAGAAATGATACACCTCTCTTTCAGGTGTCTTACTTATTGCTTTCCTTTCCTTTTAAATTCCAGCCAGATGACCCTGTGGGGAACTCCATATTACTGGAAAATGCTGGAAGACATTGAACTGCTTGATAGAAAATTTCTGTATCCTATATCTCAGTTCCTTGAGAAATGCCATTCAAGGGAGCTATGTGTTTGAGAAATTTACATTGGATTTGGAAGAGTAAAATACATACATTTGTTGTGTTAATCTGTGGCGATTTTTGATCATTTCTTTTGGCAGTTTACTGAGTTATAATTCTAGAGCTAAATTAAAAATAAGACTAGGAACATAAATGTAAAACATGCTAATAAAAGGAGAAAAGAATTAAGCATTCAGGGAAAAGAAAATGGACAAAAATATTCAAAGACTGAGGCATGAGAATGCCCAAATTTAGGGGGATAAAAGGAGGAAACATACCAATAAAAGAAGAAATAACTGTGGAAAAAATATAGTATCATTTAAAATCAAGCAGTGTACATATATATTTTTCTAAATGAGGAAACATACTGAATAAATAAAATATAGCCCAGCAGTGATTAAACACTTCACATGAGAGAGATTTTGAAATTTAATTTTTTTTGAGAGAGTGAGTGTGGAGAGAGTTCTTTGTTTTTGTTTTTGCTTTCCCAATTTGCTTTTTGTTTTTCCTCCACTTAGTTGTATATGTTATACTGGGGATTGAAACTGGGTCCTTATGAAGGCCCAGGCAAAGACTCTAATGCTGAACTACCTCTCCAACCCTGAAAGTTAATCTTTAATTCATCATAAACTTATAGATAATGTTAGGTAGGTTTCAGGCGACTGGATGGGAGCAGGGCATCAGGCAGCCTGTGTGAAGGAGCAACAAATCCAGCCCTGACAGATAAACCCCAATGGCCTGTCACATCTGCCTGATGATCAATGGAGTCATCAGCAAATCCCCGAGGGATACAAGACTCCCAAACTTCCCCTGCCTACCTCAGACTATAATGTCCCTGCCCAGCCAGGGCTGCGTGGGACTCCTGGGCCTGCCCTTACTCTGGTGGACCTGTGAACCTGACCAAGATCCGATTCCCAGTAAAAGCCTTGCTCATCTGCTTTTAGGTCTGACTCCTGTTTGGTCACCTGTGTCTGATTTTACAGATAGCAGAGGACATTTCAATCAATATTTTCATTTTAAGAGAAAAGTGGACTAATTAACATAGGAAGATTTTTTTTTTTTAAAGAAAGAGGGATAGCGAGAGAGAGAGACAGAGATAAAGAGAAAAACAGAATCAATTTTATTTAGTTTTCCACATGGCTTTCGTTGCTCTGAGGCTTCATAGTGTACGTGGTGCTGGGGTTTGAGCTTGCGTACTTGGCATGCCAGGCAAGCGCTGTAACCCCTGAGCCACCGCTCCAGCCCCCTAACATAGGAAGATTCTGAGTCTGAAATTATTTAGCTACTAATAATCTCTGGGAAATATGTATGAGTGAGATATTGGGTGCTATTGTATTCCTAAAATTAAAAGTGAAATGCTAAGTGGGAATGAGTTTTCTGTAGAGAGGGGATAAAATTTTCTTCAAATTTTCAAAATGTTTATGACTGAAAAAGATCAAAAGCCACTGTTTCAGATGAGCTTCATTCTTTTTCAAATGAGGCATATTAAATTTAGAGCAGTGAGATGTTTTGTCTAGTCACATGGCTGTTAGATGCAGAATTACAATCAGAACATGTATTTTCTTATCTACCACACTATTATTTTCTATATATCTTTTCTATTATGTATCTTTACTATTCTCTGAAGCATTCTAGAAAAGAATTTAAAAATAAAAACTTGCAATCTAATGATTTGTTATGGTTATCCTGAGGGACCAGTGGTGGTTTTCCTGTTATTTAAGCTCATACAGCAGTTGTACTCTGTTGCTTCCTCTGTAAAGTGCCTGGAATTATTCTAATAAGCATAAGCTTTTATATGCTTAAGGATAGTTATAAAATCTGTCCAAGCCTTTCAGGCAAGATATTCTCAATTTTTGCTCTTTCTTTACATATCATATTTTCTATAACTCTTGCATTTGCTTGTTTATGAAAGGTCTCTAATCCCTTCCAAAGCATTTTTATGTTAGATAGCTACAAATTGATGACATGGTAAATACTGTGGTAATGCACGCATTTCCTGAAGCATTTTCTGTTTATTCTTTACTTCAATAGATATTTCACTTATATAACTACTTTAGTTCCTATAAAGTTGAAGGAACATAATAAGTATTCATGTAATTGAGTTAGAAACTTGAAAATACTTGGAAAGATATGTCTGTGATTCTTAAGATATTTAATAGCAATGTTGAGAATAAGAGACGGACTATGTATAAGCTGCTTTGAAATTCTTTCTCCAAAAATTAACTGTACAATATTGGGCATGCTATTTTAATTCTGAAGTCCCAATTTAGTCTTAAATTGAAGTATTATTAGATACTAAAGATTTTTTTACTTGAATGAATTAAGGAATTAGAAAGAATGGATCTAAACTTTCTAGCACATTCCCATAGAGCTATAGTTTTTAAATCTTAATGTGTCATTAAAATATATATTATCATCCTTATTTCAGGTTTTTAATTTGTGCCCAGTGGAAAAGCAATACTATGATCAGATTCCTTTTATCATTTCTATTCATTGTACAGTGATTTTTCCCCAATTTATACTAAGTTTTTCTTAAATTCCACAAATAATTTATTGTTTTTCTCTCTTATTTAGCTATGAAACATTTGATTCAAGGAGCATCATTGATGGCCAAAAGGTAAAACAAATAAAAACCAAACCTGTTCTCATTTCAAGAGTTGGTTGTTTAGCATCTCATCTTACTACTTAAACCCCCCAACTTTGTAATCTTTCAGAGTTGGAGAGGTGTTAATTGAATAACTACATTTAAACTATCTTTTAATGGATACAGATTTTATTTTCTATAACATTGTAATGTTTTAAAAATAAATAGTATGTATAACAGTATATGCCTGAATTGTGTACCTCTCAAAGTTGCCATTTTGGAATGTTTTCATCTCTGAAATTAAAATCTCTAGACAGGTGCAGAAGCACATTCCTAGAATCCTAGTCTGACATACTGAGTCTGGAGGACTGCAAGTTCAAGGCCAGTCTCAGCAATTTAGCAATACCCTAAGCAACTTAGTAAGATCAAATCTCAAAATAAAAAATAAAAAGAGCTTGGGGTGTAGCTCAGTGGTAAGTTGCCCCTGGATTAAATTCCCAACACAAAAAAAAGAAAAGGAAAAATAAAAAAGAAAATTTATTTTTGTTTCCAAGTTATCTTGTTATTCCATTATACTTCCTAATAGTTTATCTCTAAGAAATACCTTTTTTGAGAATCTGGAGAAACAAAAAACAACGCGTAGACACAGAAGTGGCAAAGAACTGCAATAGCACTATATAGTTGGAGATTTATTGAAAGACATATTCGCATGCCCCAAAATCTCAGTAGCTTGCAGTTTTTTTATTTATTTATTTTTACAGCTTGTTTTAAAATATGTATACTAGTATATTACAAAGACTCTCAAATAATTGATACTACTCTAGAAATATATATACATATATATATATATAATTCTGAAATATGCACACTGAACCTTTTGAAGGAAATGAGAACAATACCTTTTCTAGATAAAGAATAGTAATCTCATAAGTTAGGGTTTGAACTGCAGCATGATATAGCACAAGGTAGCATAATATGTCACAGTAACAACATTGGGTATAAGGTACCTTTGTGCTATAAACTTTCAAGTGTTTTATTGATGGAGTGGCAAAGCAAGCATGAGTATCTGGTTATAATTTGACATGAACATTGTTCATTGTTTCTGCAGACATTTTAACAGTGGAAAATTTTATTGTTAGTTAAATCCAGTTTCATGCAAGGCAGGTAAACATAAAACAACCATGACATATCACTCCATTGTTCAATGACCAATATATCCAAGAAATATGTTTTTTTTCACAAATGGAAATAACTTTCCTATTTATTACGCTAAAAGATTAATATTTGTCAGTATTGAATTAGTGAATATAATACATTTTATATGATTTTTTTCAGTGTTCTGTAAGTCTACAGATTTGGATGAATGAAATCTCTTATGCTGAAAGGATAGATAGTCTATTTAAGCAACACTAAATTAATCAAAGAAAATGTGTCATGGATTTTGAAGGCTTACATAAGATTAATACACAAAATACCTAGCACAGTGCCTGATATTCAGGAGATTCTTGGTCCCTCTGCTTTCCCTTCTTTATTAATTTAAATGCATGAATTCCTGAATAATTAAAATTTAATTTACCGTCAGTACGCAAAATGCCAGTAGAGGTCAAAATCCTCTTCATCCTCAAGCTAAAAAAAAATTCCTTATTCTTCAATAATCTCATTCAACTGTAATTTCCAAGGAAATATCTCATAATTTTCAAGTATATCTCATTTTATCTTCACTTACTGATCTAGTCAGAAAGATGTTTTGATTATATATTTCATTCTGAGAACTATGCTAGGCTTGGAAAGTATAGTGGCCATAAAGAAAAATACTTTCCCTGTCTCCATAGGCCTTATATTCTAATGA
Source organism: Aplodontia rufa (assembly GCA_004027875.1). Lineage (NCBI taxonomy): Eukaryota > Metazoa > Chordata > Mammalia > Rodentia > Aplodontiidae > Aplodontia > Aplodontia rufa. The sequence goes on along the minus strand of PVKS010011342.1, from coordinate 10,920 downwards.
GGGAAAAAATTAAAAACAATTAAATCAATTATGTAACTTCAAAGAGTACTGTGTGTTTTGAAAACCCAGAGCAGAATTATTGGTCAATGAGTGACAAGAGGCAAAGCTACTTTGAATGAAAATTGAAGAAAGAGGCCTTTGATAGTGATGTGTCCTGCATCTTGATAAACTGTAGGAGAGTCTGAGGGAAAGATCATCCAAGTGAAAGAAACTGAAAGGATACTGTCTTGAGATGGGAAATTTATAAGCTTCATTTTATATGAAGGAATTTATGTGCTTCATTTTACATTGTAGGAAGAGCTTTCTAGCTTTCTTTGGCTTTCTCATCCTATTTTCAGTTCTCTGGACAACAGTAGTAGTTTATAAACCTCATCTGATGCTTCACTTAGCTAAGGAATGTACACATGTTAAATAAATTCCAAATGCCTTACCATAGCTGGCAAAGCCAAGCCATGCTCCTCCCCTGGTATGTCTCTGACATCATCTTCCATCTGCCTTTTCCTCACTTGATGAGCTCTAATCATAGTGACTTGAAGGTGATGGGTTGAATATTAATACACAAGTCACTTTATCACTTGTGGTTGATAAAGTTTGAGGATCAAGATAAAGGTGTCAGGACATACACTGTCTCTGTAAAATCATGGCTCTTGATATTCTGTAGATATTGTAACAGAGAAAGAAAAATCAATGACAGGCCTAAGGTTTTGGGTCTGAGAAACTAGAGAAGAGGAACATGAAAAGATATACCCTAAGCAATGCTGGATTTATTATTTCTCCTGTGATAACTTTCAATCTTACCCTTCTGCTTCATTACCAGGAAAATCATTCATTTGAAATGTTGTGGTTTTTTTTTTTTTAGAGACTTCATTATCTCCTCGCTTCTAAACATTCCTCAGATCCAATTGATTATGTGATCTTAATATTTTTTGTCTGGTGTCTCTACCAGTCATCTGTGCTAATGGCACCAGCTATATTTACACTGATCTCCCTATTTTCAATAATCCTTCCTGAAATGTTCTTTCTACAATGCTAATCAACCCATACTCTGCCCTGTAGAAAGTCTTTAGGGATCTTTTATTATCTTCAAAAAAATCAAATCTAAACTTTTAGAATGGGAGAATATGTGCTTCCTTTTAAAGTTTCTGTTTCCACCTTCAATCTTATATTTACTTATGTCCTGTCTAGGAATTCTTCAAAAGAGTTATAGTATCTAAATATGAACATTTCATAATTCTGTCTGTGCTTCCACCATTAGATGTGTTCACATTTAAAGACTTGTTTCAATGACATTATCTTAACGACTTTCACCTTCCTGTACATTATTGATCATATAGGGCTTTTGTTTTTTTTTTTTAACTTTTCTGATTGCAAATGAAGTGTAGTCAATGGGTGACAGAGTTGAGTGCTGTAAGCTTATAGATGGTTCAACAGAGAAGAGATAGCTCTTGATGTTTAAATATATGATTCACAGTGATCCAGCCATCATGGAGATTAACTCTATCCTAGTTCTGTATTTGATGTCACCATGGCAAGCTTGACAACAGGATCCATATTTCCATATTTATTTTCCCTTGCTTTGAATGACCCATTCACATTCTGAGTCTCTCTCACTATCCTTCAATTTACTCAAAATTTCTTGTTCCTTTCGTCAAGTTTCTTATAACTTTGATGTGCATAAAACTCATCTTGTCCTTATTCTGTTCAAACATGTTTTGTATAACTGGCAAATAACATTTATTTTTAGTTGAATATTTAAAAAAATAATCTCAAAAGTACATCTAATCCTGGTATGAACCATTTAATAGAATCTATGTATGTCACAGAAGCTTCTGGATTAATTGTTGTTAACTATTTATTATCAATTTATAGTTGTATAAATCCAAATTTCCTAGGTGACAAATGCTAAGTTTCTATTATAAAGCACTATGAAGGGATGGGGACGAATCAAGAAATACATCATATTCTAATTATTATGACTAATTTTATTTATCTGATATGGCATCAATTTAAAAATGGTATTTTCTAAATATGATCTAGCCATCATATGTAATTACCATAATTAACCTCATATATACATCAAAAAAAGTGTGATCGGTAATACAACTTGGCACTAATTCAGAAGTAAAGAAATGAACACTCTTAAAAGAGACTTGAGTCCACAAAAAGTCTTGAAACTTAAGAGTCCACAACTTCCAAGTTGTATTCAATAATTTCTTAGTTTAATCTCCAATCTAGTCTGATATTATTTCTAATTCTTGTGCATCATATGGAATAAATAGAAAACATAACTCTCATGGACATAGGTTAAGTACAATGTTGGAATTAGAGCAGAAGAACTGTAATAGTAAATCTCACTTGTAAAAACGAAAAAGAAAAAAAAAAGTTGTTGGGCATGGTTACACATGCCTATAATCCCAGCGGCTCTAGATTCTGAAGCAGGAGGATCACAAGTTCAAAGCCAGCTTTAGCAATTTACGAGGCTCTAAGCAAGTTAGGGAGGCTCTGTCTCAAAATAAAAAATATAAAAAAGGGCTAGAGTTGTGATCAGTGTTTAAGTGTTGCTGGGTTAAATCTCCAGGACCAAAAAAGAAAAGAAAATCAAGTGTAGCATGATGTATAATATTGGATGTTAATTGTATTATTTGTCTATTCTGATATTTTAAAAAATCATAAAACATAGGAACCAAAAAAAAAAAAAAGTCTAGTCTTTTGTTTTGTTTTTGTGTCAGTAGCTTGGTCAGGGCCTATGGAAGATTAAGCAGGTGATTTCTCTGTGATTCAAGAGTTTTGGCTGAAACAAAGTAGAACTTTCACAATAACTCTTGTAGAGGATAAATTAGTATAAGTTATAATTTGGGATCTCATTTATACTAAAATCCAAAGTTCTCACATCATTTATATGACATTTTACTACTTTTTTGTATTTTGAGAATGCTCACACATGGCAGAACATTCAGAAGTAAGAATCCACATAATTAAAGTAGGTAGGTAATACATTCTTCTGTAATAATTAGTTGAGGCAGTCATGAAATGTCATTGAGTTTCAAAAGGATAGGGTGTAGATCTTACCATCAGTAGTATCATAGAAAGGACAAAGTTAATGGATATATCATGGTGGTCATTAATGCAAAACTCGTACCTCTACAATAATTTTGACTAAATACCAAACACTCCAATGTTCACCCTGGAATCCTCTGAGTTCTGTTCTAAAGCAATCAGCCACTCAATACAATGAGAGATTTTTCTGGCTACTCAAGCACATGGAAATAATATTGTTCTCCTTTCTTTGCTCATTTATGAATGTGATGAAATGACATTGTGGAAAGAGGCACACTTTACTCTTGATAAGAATCATAACCAAATTAATGATGATCAGACTTGGAATACTTTGGTAATTCAACTTTCTTTCAAAGTAAAATTATATTCAACAGGATTATAAAGTCATTCTGGATAAAAATACCTGCTTTACTTCTGTAGCTTAGCAGAATCCCAGGTTAACTGACTCTAGGTTACCTATCACAATCCTCAATGTATTATGCCACAGGTCTTAATAGGAAGTTCTTCAAACTTTAGGGAATCATGGTCTATAATAGCTTCCTTCTCTCACCTAAAACAATCAAATGACCTAATAGATATTTTTGCAATACACTCAAAGGCAAAGTTTTTATGTAGTCTCAGCTCAAATTTCTATGAAAGAAGTGTGCTTAGGCATTGTCACCATTTAAGTCCATTTTATAGACTATAAGTGCTTGTGAATGTAATGATTTGGTGGTATATCAAATTCCTGATTGAACGGTGAAGACCACGATATAAAGGATCTAGATAGTATGAAGTCTGAGCGCTGAACAGCAAGCAAGAATAGGAATTTTCCATTATAAAAGCATATAGGAGACCAGAAATAAAGTGTAATGTTCTTAATATCTGGTTTCTTATTATATGACATCTTTTTTTCATTCAAGGTACATGTCTGATTCATAATCTATGATTTATTGCTAGCATGAGATAATACTCCATTAATGCTACATACATTAATAAATCACAGAATGAAAGGAGCAGTGGGTTATATTTTTGAGCTTACTCATTACAACACTGAAAGATTATTGCAAGTACAGTTCACATTGACTCGTATTTACAATAACATGAAACCATGCTGCATAGGATGAAAAGTCAAGACAATTTTCAACCACTGAGCCAGGTACTTTCTACCCAATGGAAAATAAACGGACTGTGAAGTAATTTGCTTTAATGGATATTTAATTATTTAAATCTATTCTATTCACTATATTATCAGGAGATATATGTACTCTAATCTGGCTATTAAAGGGCAATATTTCAGACTTAATATAGAATCTAGAGCCAGATACAATACCTTTTACTCCTGGGTGTGGGCATACACAGCTTTACCTCCATTGTAGTTTTGTAGACATGGTAGTTAACTTTGCAAAACAATGTTTGTACTGGTGCAAAGCATTGATGAATGACAGGATCATCCCATTCTAGTCTGAACTGTTATTCATCCTGAATCCCGACGGAGCACTGGACATCTCCTGTACACCTTTCTCATTCTGTAGTGGTGTATTGTGTTCTTGCAGCTACTGTACAGTACATGTACCCTTTGTTGCCAGTGGTGCATAGCAATATATTCCTTCTATCAAAATCATATCTTTTCTGGAAAAGATTTGGAGAGGTGGAAACAACTGCAGGGACATTGAGATTGGCCAGTTAAACATAAAGCATATTAAAAAAAAACAATACAAGGGGTCAATCTATCCTTCTTTGGACTTTCATCCTAAATTAATTAAATATTAATGAAAATTTGAGTTGCAGTGGTGGCTCAGCAGTCACAGCATTTGCCTTGCAAGTCTGAGGACATGGGTTCAAACCTCAACACAAGGTACACAACGAAGTGTGGGAGCAACGAAAGCCACATGAAAAACTAAATAAAATTGATTCTCTCTTCCTCTCTCTCACTGCCCTTTTCTTTCTTAAAATAAATAAATACTGAAAATTTGTGAACAATTCAACATAGAAATGTCTATGACCAACAGGAGAAATTCCATATCAGTGTTTTTAGACACTGAAAAATATTTGTAACAACATGAACATACATGCATGTATACACATGTAAAATGAAGCTAAGGAACTATGATATATTAAAGAAGATATCTGAGGCTGGTATGATGGCTCAGCAGTTATGGCACTTGCCTGGCATGTGCACAGATGCAGATTCAAACCCCAGCACCACGTACAAAATGAAGTGTTGGAGCAATGAAGGCCACACAAGAAACCAAATAAAATTTATTCTCTCTTTTTCTGACTGTCCCTCTTTCTCTTAAAAGAAAAAATAACAACAAAAAAGATATCTGTACATGTCCAGTTTAAAATTATTCCAGTGAAATTTACTCCTGTGTTTACATAAAATGACAAAGATGATGGCTCATGTCTCTTACAATTATACTACAAAAATCTCCGTTTTATCAGGCTGAACAGAATGATGCTCCTTTCCTGTTTTTGAAACTGCTATTTCTGAGAGGACCTGTGTGAGGGTCACATGGCAAGAACTTGCAGGCAGTCTCTTGGGAGCTAGGAATGGCTACCAGGTGATGGTCAGAAGAAAATGTGAATCTAAGCCCTGGACACACAAGAAAAATCAATACTTCCAACACCTAAGCAAGCTTGGAAAGAACTTCTCTCCTAGTAGAACCACTGATGAGACTGGTTTGTGGCCTGTTGAGACCTTGATACACAGAATCCAATTAAGCTGTAGCTGAATCTCTGACATACAGAAACTGAGATACTAAATATGCATTGTTTTAAGGTTACTAAGTTTGTGGTAATTTTTTATGCAGCACAGAAATGAATACAGTCATGCATTAATATGTCTGCAAAGTAGGACACTTCAATATATCTGAATTTTATAAAACTAGCCACAGTTAAAAACATCCTTTCATCTTTAATAAGCATTTAATATTTTATGGAGAGATATTTAATGAAGAAATTATTTCATTTCTATATTCCGTGCCCTGGATCCATTAGGATGAGCATTAAACTAAAACAAAGAAAGTGAATTATTCTTCTCCTGTGATTTACAGTTCGCAATGTTGTGGTTCTTAGCAGCACTATAATTCAGAATCATCTGTGAATGTTATTAAAAAGTCATGATAATAATTAAAAATCACTCTCAACTCTTTAATATTTGGAATGTCTAAATGAGAATCTCCACATTCTTTATATTTAGATACCCTGGGGATTGCTATGGTCTGAATATGCCCCCAAAATCCATGTGTTTAAATGCAATGTTCTTGTTGCATTGCCAAGATATGGGGCCTTTGGAAGGTGATTGAGTGATGAGGACAGTGCCCGCCTGAACATCATTAAGGCCTTTAGAAAACAGATTTCTTCCAACATTCACAGCATTTGGCCCTTATATTGTCCTTCCTCCTTCCACCAAGTGAGGACACAATGTTCATCCTCTCACAAGAGTGAGGCATTCCTTACAGCAACAGGGCACTCAATGTCTTGGATGGAGATAGCAGCCCTCACTAAACACCAAATTCTCTCATGCTTTAATCTTGGACTTTCGAGACTTCAGAACTATGGGAATCAATTTCTATTCTTTATAAATTATCCAGTTTAAGGTAGTTCTTTATAGCAGCACTAACAAAGATAGGGAGGGAGTAATAAGAATTGACTGTCTTTCTGTAAATGAAATGGTCTTTTCTCAAGATTGCAAAGGCAAGTTTGGATCTTTAGTGATTGAGGCTAATGCTTTGATGAGTGCTTCTAGTTCCTTTAAGATAATATGTGCTCTGACATCCAAAATGATCCCACGTACCTTCCCAATATTTGACCCTACATTCAACCTATTCCACAATAGTCAGTTCTCTAAACAGGCAATGAAATTGAATGGTTTTATTATCTAGCAATAATGTCCCTTCTTAATTTGTTCACTAGCCACTTTCTTCATTTCCTCAAAGCATGACTCCCTAAGTATGTGTTAGTGGGCTTTCCTTTCACACTTCTGTCATGTAACTGAATTCTCACTCCCTTTAACAAATTACTGATGTACTGTGATATTTGTACACATATTTATCTTTTAGTTAAGATGCAATTATCATGAAGGTGGGGACAGTGTGCTTTTATCTGTGTATGATAGAGCTCAGTAAAATGCAGTAACTAGCACACAGTAAATAAGTACTCAGGAGGTTTAGTCCCCTCTACACTCACAGATTTGCATACGTATGAAGGCATAGCAAATGTTACATAGTTTATATTATGTACCTAACAATTTTTGAATCAATGGATATAAGAAAACATTAAAGGCTGTCACAAAATTAATGATTTCTTCATAAAAAGTTTTTATTCCACAATAATTTCTTTACATTAACTTCATGTGTTGGGATCTGACACGCATTCATTTAGTCATACACTAGTCTAGATGTTGTTGAAAAGGTTTGGTAATTTTCTGTCACTGTCATAAAATACCTGAGATAACATATTTAACTCACAATTGGTTACAGAGTTTTAAGGCTATAGACAATTGGTCCAGTGCTTTGGGCCTCAGTGACACACTTCATCATGGTGGGAGCACTTTGCAGAGGAAGCCCTCACCTCATGGCAACTAATAAGAGAGAAAGAAAGTGAAGGGTCCCAATATTCCCCTGAAGAGCACATAACCAATGACCCTGACTTCCTCCAACTAGGTCTCACTTCTAGGAGGTTCTACCACCTGCTGAAAATGCCACAGGCTGACAACCAGCCTTTAATACATAGTTTTTAGGAACTAATCCAGGTTCAAACTACAGCAGAAGGTATTTGTGTATATATTAACATTTACAGCCAGATGACTTAAAATAAAAATAGATGACCCTCAGCAATGTGAGTAGATCTCATCCAATTAGTTCAAGGCCATAGAAGAAAAACCTATTCCAAAGAACAAGCAATACTTCCTCAAGACTGAAACATAGAAACTCTTCTTGAATCTTCAGATTTTTGGCTCACCTGCAGATTATTTTCAGATTTAAAAATGCAAACAACTTTTATCTGAATTTTCAGCCTGGCATCTAAACGTTTCGAATTTACCAGTCCCCACACTGTGAAAGCCAATTTCTAATAACAAATATCTCTCAAAATATATAAAAAATAGACAGATAAAGCTAGATAGATAGGTAAATAAATAGACACCTCATTTTGGTTCTGTTCCTCTAGAGAACATTGATTCATACAGTGAACAAATTTTCATTGATGATTCCTTAATAATTACTGTCCTGAAGATTATAGAAGCAAAAGTACATCTAAAGACATTTTCTAATTCCATCACTTTGAATCTTAATACTTATATCTATATTTGAATTTTAAAAATTATTTTTGTCATTGAAAATGTCATTTTTGTAAAATGTATCACAGTTAAAAGAAAATAATGTAAATTCATACTAAATCTTACTTCTTACTATCTATATTAATATGGAAAGCTAAATCTTGGTTTCAATGTAAAATTGTCTGATTTAAGGAAGTTATTGTAGGATAAATTGCTCCTTAAAAGGTTATTGGTTATTGTATATTTTATGCCTTTACAATGTGTTTTTTGGCAGAATATCTGTACAAATGAAATGAAAAAGAATTACAGTACTGTTCTTAATAGATATATGTTCTACATAAATATTAAAAGCAATAAAGACTGCAGTAGACAAAGTAATGCCACTTTCCCCTTAAAATAACACATCTACCTTCTGATCACCAGATATAACTATATAATTATTTGCATATTAACATATCACTGTGAATACAAAAAAAAAGATTTGTAAATATGATTAAGTGAAGCTTCTTGAGACAGAAGAATCACATTGGGCCCCATCCAATCATCTGCATGCTTTACAGGAAATTATTTTGTATAATATAAGGGTTATAAATGAGATCAGATATGAACAAGCTGACAAGTACAGTCACTGATTTTGAAGATGAAGGAAATTGGCCAAGAGTCAAGGGATATAAGCAGCCTTTAGAAACTAGAAAAAGCGGGCTGGAGCGGTGGCTCAGCGGTTTTTGGCGCTTGCCTGGCAAGCACGAGGACCCGGGTTCAAACCCCAGTACCACGTACACAACTAAGTGTTGGAGCAGCTAAGGCCATGTGAAAAACTCAATAAAGTTGTTTCTCTCTTTCTCTGTCTCTCTCACTGTCCCTCTCTCTTTAAAAAAAAAAAAAAACTAGAAAAAGCAATACATACCTTACACCCCCAAACTGACAGAACACAATGCAGTATGTACTGAAATCTCAATTTTAGTCCAGCATGGCATGTGGCCAACTTCTACTTCACAGAAGTAAAAGAGAATGCATTTGTGCTGTTTTAAGCAGCTAGGTTTATAGTTAGTTTGCACATACAGCATTAGAAAAAATATATGGAAGTTTTCAAAATAATTATGTTATAGAGACATATTTATGAAACTTAAAACATGGAAGAAAAAGCGCACAAGGGTATTTTGACAATGTCTTTTTTATAAACCATTTTTTTATAAAACCTCATAATAGACAACTTGCCAGCTGCATAAATGGTGCATATAGAATTTTCGTTTCCTGCACACTTTGAGTAAAGGAATCTAGCACATGAAAAACTGTTCACACTGCTGACAACTTGCCAACAGCAGGCAATAGTAAGCTAAACTTAGATTTCCAGTGGGTGATGTTATATGGGTAGAACAGCCAACTAGTGACAGGAACTTCATCTCAGAACGGTAGTCAAACTTGTTGGAAATATGGGGCCTTACTAGGGAAAGGTAGAGATTTTATTATTATATTATCTTTCTTCCACACCAGGTTCACATTCTTGTACTCTGATTTTCTAAGAACATATACAGTGGTGCTATCTTTCGTGTGGACACAGGATTAATTCCAAAGTTAATACTAGCATAAAAGTCACAGTGAATGTACAAGTGTCTTGTTGGTCTCTTAAGGAGTAATATTCAGTGAGTTATTTTTTTTCTGTTATCAAAGGTTTTGAGTTCTTTATATAATATGATATTAGTCCTCTGTTGGAAGAGTTACTGGCAAAGATTTCCTCCCATTCTATAGGTTGTCTCTTCACTCTGTTATCGGTTTTGTTGTGAAAAAGTGTTTTAATTTGTTGCCATTGCATTTACTGATTTACATCTTATTCTCCTGAGCTGTAGGAGTCTCACCTAGGAAGCCATTGCTGGCTAACAGAATATTGTGACATTTTCCCCATGTTTTTCTTCTAGTGGACAGGATATGTCACATTCCTAAGCAAACCACCTGCAATCTGCAAGAAAAATGACAGCCTCAAAATAATGTCCATAAGAGGAACCCACGTTACTCTGAAGGGGGAGACTTTTGTGACCAAATCCTGAAACTCAGGGAGATAATGACAATTCCTCCTAACCAGAAAATCTGTAAGAATGTGTTATTAAGAATTCAATTAGAACTGATCAATGGGCCAAGGTGACCTAGAGTTGTCAAAGCAGTGACGACCTGAAATTCTGTTGTCATTTTTCTGTCAGTCAAAAGTCAAGAGGCAGATTTGGGTGGGATTCTCTGGAAACTTTTCTGTGTTCCCCAATAAAACTGGAGTGCAGGAGATGCATGTGGTAGTCCCTGTCCTCTGAGAGTCTCCTTACCCTTTTCCTAACCTTTCCATAAATTCATTGCTGTTATGCTAAGTGACATGTCTGAAATCTTACTGACATGATCACAAGGATTGGGTCTTCGAGCTGCCTCAATTTCCTGTAAGGCCCCAACTCTTTTTTTTTTTCTTAATTTTTGAACAACCTTACAAGATTTTAACAAAATAATATAAAATGTGTATAAAATGTGTAAATATTCTGGATATTGCAATTATCTCCAGGAGTGCCCCCCACCAATTACCCTCCCTTATCCCTCCCTTCCCTTTCCCTTTATAATTCTAAAAA
>PVKS010011341.1:0-57013 GCA_004027875.1 Aplodontia rufa | reverse complement strand
TTTAACTTGGTCTCTTGTGAATATTCAACTCTTTTTCTTACTCCATCTTTTAAAATCTGAGTTTATGTCTTACAGTAATCCACCAAATTAAAGAAAAAGGAACATAAGTCACAGCAGATTCATTTTGCAGATTCTCCCACCTTTCTATAACTTTAAGAATCACCATTGTTAGGGGGGGCTGGAGCTGTGGCTCAGTGGTTAAGGTGCTTGCCCGGCATGCATGAGTACACGGGTTCAAACCTCCGCTAGAACCCACCTAAGTGTTGGAGCAGCAAATGACATGTGAAAAACTCAATAAAAATTGATTCTGTCTCTCACTGTCCTTCTCTCTTTAAAAAAAAAAAGAATCACTATTATTATATGATCCTACTTGAGCATACTAATTAATTTTAATGAGAATTATTTATAAAAATTCAAAAAGTGTCTAAAATACAGTTTAAAAGTTCAAGATTTTCTTCCTGAATACTTTGTCTTAAACAAAAGATAAACTAAATGCAACACGATTTAAACTTGGTGAAACAAATTTTATTTGAAGTCATGATGTATACTAGACTTCACTTCATGAATGATAACCACAATCTGATGTTGGGAAAAATATAAAGAATTACTTTTTATTACAGTCAAAATGTATCAAATGTCTGCTGCTAATTCATGATTCTATAAAGCTCAATTAAAATTTTAAAAAAATTAATGAAAGAAATCATAAATACACCTCATAGCTTAAGTTTACTTTGTAGTGAAGCTGTAACTATGAAACATCAATGAATAATGTAAGGCAGAACATAATCACTAGATTGAAAAGATTACCTGATACTGACAATATAAATATTGATTGAAAAGGCTTGAGTCAATTCAATGAAATGGTATACAAGATAAGATTTGAGGTAAGTGCTGGAAAAGGGATATGGTTACAATTGACAAATAGAAATAACATTGTAGGTGAAGATGATGAAAGATCAAGAGTGGTGGGTCAGGTAAGAGAATGGCTGATTTAAGTTGGGACGGTGAGGACATCAGCTTAACAAGCAGCAAAGTAAAATAAAATTGAAGAGGGCTTTCAAAACCATGCAATAAAGTACTGACCTAAAGAGCTAATAACCAGGAAAATGGTAACTACTTCTAAATTGTTTATTGGCCTGATGGTAATTAATGATAGTGTTGATGAAGTTGTTAGTAATAATATAGAGAATAGAGGGAAGAGAACAGGGGGCGGGAGGAAGAGAGGAGAAAGGGAAGTAGTGGGGTCTGAATTAGCAAATTATACTCCATGCTTTCATAATTATGTCATAATATATTCTACTATCATGTATAACTAAAAAGAACCAATAAAAATGAAAAATATATAATTGATGCAAATTTTCACCAGGTAATTTTTCTGACTTCCTCCTCAGAAGAATCCATGACTCTCAGGCTGGTAGAAATTTTACTACCAAGCTTTACATTTTAGTTGTACATCAATATAACTTAAATATATATATGAAATTCTTTTCATATATATATGTATTGTTTTCATGTATATATACATATATGCATGCACATATATTCACCCCTATTAAGCAATGAAAATTGTCATTCAAGGTAGATCTAAAGGGGATGTAGTTCAGCTGTAGAACATTTGCCTAGGACTCACAAAGCTTGGAGCTTTATCCCCAATGCCACCAATTTATACAAAATAAATAAATAAATGAGCTAAATGTATGAGGAGATAGGAATTCAACTCGGTGGCAGAGTTCCTGTGTAGCGTGCATAAATTCCTAGTCTGATCCCCTGTACCACAAAAAAATTAAAAAGTATATGAGAATTTCTGGGTTTCCATGGTAATTCACAATTACTAAAATTAAGAATGTTTGACATTATAATTTCCACTTCTTGTTCCTTAAATTGTCTGCTTATACAGGGTTGTTTCTCTTCTCTTTGATCTAATTACTGCTTTAGGAGAGCTTATTCAATATTTTGATTTATTAAAAATCTTATTGAAACTATAATCTATTTTTTTCTTTTTCAAAAAATATATCATGAATAATTATATTGAATATATTTATAATTTAAAATATGGAAAAATGGAAAATTATCATAAATTGAGTAAACTTTTAAGAATGAAACATGAAGTTAGTTAAATTGAAATACATGGATTAGAAACATTTTTTCTAATATTACTAGCAAAGTACAATTAAAACAGATATTTTAAGCTCTGAATCCAGTATTTTTTATTGACTTTTCCTAAAGCTTAAAAAACAGTAATAGATTGCTATAAATTGGCAATTGGAATCAGTGATCCATATTCTAAAATATTCCTAGCAAAGTTGACATTTTTTCATTAATCCTTTAATGTGTAATATATTGTTATAATTTTTCAACTCTGAAACTTAGTATATTTTCATATACATTTTTAGCTACATGTGCTTTTAATTAGCCTTATTTGAAATTTATATGTATTTCTAATATTTACTTTGTTTACTTTTTAAAGAGATGTAGAAATTTTGGAAAATATTGATTGTAAAATGAAATGAGGGAATTTTATATTAAAAGTTAAAGATTTGCAAATCCAGAGATTGACTGGCGAAAAAAAACTGAAAAGAATAAGATAAAGAGAAAAATTATATATGGATATGGACAACTCATGTAAACTATTCTTATGGTTCAAATAACAAATCTGAGGTTCAAAGAGATAATGTGTTTTCTCTATTATACATTTGTTTGATGGAGAAATGGTTTGTTTTTTTATACCATTTGGTTTTAAATCAGATGTATGTGTATCTTTCTAGAGTAATGCAGTTGAATACTTTTCCTGATTAAGTACACTTATAAATTTCATGAAAACTTTCTAGTAGCGTTACCCACCCACCAGATCAGCCACTCCACTTTCCAAGATCTAGGAAGAATAGTAATCAGCATATAAAGATCTTGAAGCCCCAGAATCTGCATGTGTTAGCTTTTTATTGCTGTGACAAAATATCTGAGAAAATGAAAGAGAAAAAATTTATTCTGGGTCATGGTTTCATAGATTTCAGTCTATTTTCACTTGGCTCCCTTAGTTCTATGGCTATGGTGAGGCACAACATCATGGTAATTAGGGTATGGTGAAACTTATCCACTGGGCTCACCATGGCCAATAAATGGGGGAGACGGTATATACGTTCAAAGCCATGCCTTCAAAGACCTACTTCTTTCAAGTAGGCCCAACCTCCTAAATACCCACAACCTCCAAAGAGCCAATTAAATCATGAATCCATCAATGGATTAATCCTTTCAAGAGATCAGAGCCCTCAGCATCCAACCACCTTCCAAAACCCCACCTCGCAGCACTGCTGCATTTGGGACCAAAGCCTTCAACACATAAGCAATGCAGGACATTTCATAACCAAACCACACAATATCATATATCCAAATATCAAACTTAAATGTATGTATTATACAAAGTTAATTTATAATGCAATAACTAACCATTGTTACTTTGTTCAACACCTTCTACTTTTTTCCAGACTACAATATCATTAAAATGTTGTATTTTTGTCTTTAGAATCATGCCCTAAGGGAATCATTAATATCTCAGCTTTCTCAATAAACACAGGGAAAACATAAAAATTAACCAGTTATGCAATGTAAAACAATAGAGTAAGGATACAAATCCAATCCTGTTTTTCTTTTTTTTTCTTGTGTACTATACTGTCACAGTTTGCAAATCCCAATAATAGCCTTCTTTTCTTCATAATGAATGACAATGCGCTGCAAGCTTTTCCATATGTAGCTTCATTTCCTCTTTGTGAATATTGGAGCTGTTCAGAAATACCCTTTAAATTCTCATACATTAGAAACACTCCCTATTTCCTCTTGGCTCCAGCTCTTTACTCATGCAAAGTTGCATTATATTGCTTCTTATATTTGAATGTTAGCAATTTAGCTCATCTCCCATATGATTCACACATGTAATACTCACACATGCAAAGCTCATCTCCCATGTGATACACACATGAAATACTCATACATGCAAATCAGAAAAGACTCAGGATGATGTATGTTCTGTCAGGGGAAGAAATGTAGGGATTAGATGCTTCTCATTCCCATTGGGTTATTCAAACATATCTGCTTCCTTCTTAGTATTCTAATGTTTACCCTTGGTTTAAAATATCCAAAGGTATTTTTTGCATTTTTTTAATAATTCATTTTTACAAAATACCTTTTAATTTGTTTTTAAGAGAGAAGGACATTGAGAGTGAGAGAGAGAGAGAGAGAGAGTCAATTTTTATTGAGTTTTTCACATGACTTTCATCGCTCTGACACTTAGTTACGTACATGGGTGCTGGTGTTTGAACCCGTGTACTCAGGCGTACTGGGCAAGCACCTTAACCACTGAGCCACTGCTCCAGTCCCAGAAAATACCTTTTAAATGATGAGGAATGATTCAAAGAGCTTTTACAAAGGCTTAGTAATTATTTTCAGTTTTCTTTAAAGAAAAACTCTAATTGTATTTCAAAAATAGGAAAATATAATTCTTGAGGAAGGAGTCTGATGATGTGCATTTTGTAATTTTTCACATCATGTGTATCTGTCACTCAGCATGCTTTGAGATTATTTTATTTTGATGCCCCTGAAATATGCACAAAATTCAGGGAATACAACACATGGCTCTAGGTATAAATACTTCAGTTATAATTTTAAAACAATGCCTACTTTTAAAAAATATTGAATTTCACTAATGTCACTATTTAGAAGTTGCCTACATGAATTAAGAAGAAATCTAATCTATAAGTTATGTGGAAAATATATCCATTTTCATGAATTATTTATCTACCTTGCATTGTATTTAATGGCTGATAAAGAATTTTGATTAGCAGAACAAGTATCTATTTCTGTACATATCCTTCTTTCTAACATGTGAATTGAAATATCAGTAATTTCTACCCCATATTCGACACAGCCAAAATCATGATTATTTTGAACGTGAGGGAGAAGCAATTTGAGGAAGTGTTACTCCAACCAAACTTCATCCTCATTTAGTCAGCAAATTTGAAGACATGTTTCATCTCTACTGATTTAAAGCTATTGGATTTTATTTGTATTTTCAAGCAGGGCTTTGGAGAATCTTGTTTTCAAACTCCAAAGAAAAAATCAAACCCATCAGACTCTGAAAATCAACAGTAGGCATAATAAAATCCTTCAAAGTCTCCCCACAGCCTTCAAGATAAAATCCCAACTCCTTATTCGGGCAAGAAAGCCCTCCCTTTACACATCTGTAACATTCAGTTCCTCTCAGGGCTGAACAAAGGTATTGTCCCAGCCATGCCCAATGACTTATGGATCCCAAGCACACCTGGCTCTTTCAGAAATGTATACCCGTTCAGGAGTCACCCTTACTCATAAGGCATTTCGCCTCTGATTTTCTTCATGAACACTACCATACCTCTGAGAAAATTAACTAATATTAACAAAGTCCCTGTAGGCTTTCATAGTGCATAAGAAGTACATCAAAGAAGGTCATGTGAAAAAAATGAAACTATAGAAACAAACATCTGTTTCTGAACATTCAAATGGAACTAATTTCATTAAAGAATATAATATGTAATCTCTAGGATTTCTCTCATGTATGCCACACACGGAAAAGTTCTTTTTTTCTTTACCTTAAGTATTATCTTGATATTGTGTGGCATAATCAGACAGTGTTGCATGTGAGATTGAGATTAAGGACCAGAGAAATTTCTATATAGACAGAACTGGAAAGAAGCTCTAAACAAAAGGGAAAGAAAGAAAAGAAGTGAGACAGTTTTAGGAGAGATAGTAAAATGGCTAGGTAGTCAGGACTTTGGTCCCCATTCAATCACACCTAGAACCTGGCCAGTAGAGAACTATTAGTGGGTATGCTCAGGGTCTTCATATGCAAATGACCATGAGGCTCCTGTGTGCAAGCAACTCCTTTGTCCCAGAGCGGGTAAACTAAGAAGTGGGAATGGACACAGATGGGAACTTAGAAAGAATTGCTATCTGTTTTGCACAGATTTTAACAGATGACTTTGGTGTTTAGTTTCAATGCCTGTTTTGCATAGATTTCATCCAATGATGTAGATGCATTTCTCAATGTCTGCTTTGCATGAATGTTAAATATGCTCATACTCCAAATCAATATAACCCCTGGCCTAACCCATTAGATGGTGTCCTGGTTCCGGTGCCCCTCCGCGTTTCAGAGTCTCTGCTCTCCTTCCTTAAATAAATCCTATTCATTTTTACTCCTCCTTCCATGATTATCCATGAAATTTATCCTTTGAATTCATGAGACAAGAAACATTGGGACGGAATTCCCGGGGTGAATTTCCACCATACCAAGAGCTGCAACATCCAGCTTTAAGCTGGAGAGCTGCTAACACTATTTTGAACAGAAACCTGCATGTGGGAATAGCAGCAAACACTAAGAGCAGGCTATTTTGGCTGCTGGAATCTGTAGTCAGCCAAGTCTCCATCTGCCAGTGGAAGCAAAGAATCTAGCCTCATCGAAAAAGCACCCCCTCCCCGCATCTGAAGGAAAGAAGGAAGAAAGAAAGTTCAAATGGAAATACACAAAAACTTGTAAGTAGGAAAAGACAATTAGGAATATGGGTTAATCCTCCTGCCCCAAACTGGTATGTAGAAAAGGAATATTTTATTGGTTGTTTTGTGTGTGTGTGTGTGTGCGCACGCTGCTTTTAGTCCATTATTTTTATTTTGTTTCATTTTGTTTCATTTTTTGAGGGATGGAGAAATGAAAAATGGAAAACAATTTGACAGTGGACACCAACACTTTCACTAAGTAGTCCAGGTAAAAGAAGATGGAGTTCAAGAAAGGGGTATACTATTGAAAATGAAGAAAGGTGGACATATTATATTACATTAAATTTTAACACTTTACTGAGTGCACTGAAAACAAATTAGAGAAAATACAAATGACTTCCACACTTTTTAATTCAGAAGTAGAAGCAAAGGAATCATCATTTCCTTAAATGTAAAGGACTGCAGTGAAATTAGAAACTGGAAAAGTGACTGCAAAAACTGAAAGTGAATTCACCTTCGATGAATGCTGACAATTTTAATAACATTAGGAAAAACATCCATAAATAGAACCAATTTTCAATAGTGCTCTGGAGAGCAGTAAAAATATTAGAAATACTGCTACTGGAAATATCTATCTCAATAGAAAAATTCATTTTCTCAAAAAAAAAACAATAAAAAGAATTGATGAAACAAAGAGCTGGTACTTTGAAAAAATAAACAAAATAGATAGACCCTTAGCAAATCTCACTAAAAGGAGAGAAATGAAGCAAATCAGTAAAATCTTAAATGAAAAGGGAGCAATCACCACTGACGCCATGGAAATTAAACAAATTATAAGATCATATTTTGAAAACCTATACTCCTCCAAACTTGATAATTTGGAAGAAATGGATAAATTTCTAGATACATACAACATCCCTAAATTGACACAGGATGATACTGAATTCCTAAACAACCCAATCACAGGCACAGAAATCCATATTGCAATTAAAAGTCTACCAAAGAAGAAAAGCCCAGGACCTTATGGCTTCTTCGAAGATTTTTACCACACTGTTGAGGAGGAACTAACACCTCATCTAAATAAGTTATTTCAAGAAATTGAAAAGGAGGGAACTCTCCCTTCCACTTTTTATGAAGCAACCATAACTGTGATACCAAAACCCAACAAGGATACATCAATAAAAGAAAACTACAGACCAATATCCCTGATGAATCTGGATGCAAAAATTCTTATAAAGTCCTAGCAAACTGTATTCAAAACCTTATCAAGAAGATAATACATCATGATCAAGTGGGCTTCAACCCAGGAATGCAGGGCTGGTTCAACATTCACAAAACAATTGACGTAATTCACCACTTAAACAGAATCAAGGACAAAAACCATATGATCATCTGAATGAATGCAGAAAAGGCCTTTGATAAAATCCAGCACCCCTTTTATGCTCAAAACTCTAGAGAAGATAGGGATCAAAGGAACATTTCTGAATTACATAAAGATTACATATGCTAAACCCTTAGCTAGTATAATACTAAATGGAGAAAAGCTGAAAGCATTTCCACTAAAATCGGGAACAAGACAAGGCTGTCTGTCCGCTCTCACCTCTTTTATTCAGTATTGTTCTCGAGACCCTAGCTGGAGCAATCAGGCAAGAGAAAGAAATCAAAGGGATAAAAATAAGAAGAGAGGAAGTAAAACTCTCTCTTTTTGCTGATGACATGATTCTGTATCTGGAAGATCCAAAAAACTCTTATCAGTAAACTATTTGAACTTATAAACAATTTAGCAAAGTGGCAGGATACAAGATAAACACGCATAAATCAATAGCTTTCCTATACACTAATAATAATAGGACTGAAGAAGAAATCAAGAAATCAGTCCCATTCATAATATCTTTGAAAAGAATAAAATATTTGGGAATTAACCTTACAAGGGAAGTCAAAGATCTCTACAACAAAAATTATCGGTCACTGAAGAATGAAATCCAAGGTGGCCTAAGAAGATGGAAAGATGTTCCATGCCCTTGGTTAGGTAGAATTAATATAATAAAAATGACCATTCTACCAAAAGTTCTATATAGATTTAATGCAATCCCTATTAAGATACCTATGTCATTCGTTACAGACATAGAAAAAGCAATTCTCAAATTCATTTCAAACAATAAGAAACCTAGAACTGCCAAAACATTACTAAGCAAGAAAGATGAAACAGGCAGTTTTTCCATAGCAGCTCTAAAACTATACTATAGAGCTGTAGTAACAAAGGCAGCATGGTACTGGTATCAAGATAGGAAAGACCAATGGAATAGAATAGAAGACCCTGAAACAAACCTTCAAATCTTTAAACATCTGATTTTTGACAAAGGGGGACAAAATATTACATGGAAGAGAGACAGCCTTTTCAACAAATGGTGCTGGACAAACTGGTCAGCCACTTGCAGAAAGTTGAAATTAGACTCATATCTTTCTCCTTGCACAAGAATTATATCAAAATGGATCAAGGAGATAGGAATTAAACCTTCTACCTTGCAACTGATGGAAGACAAATTAGGTCCAATACTTCAACATTTGGGAATAGGCAAAGATTTTCTCATCAAGTCTCCTAAAGTAAAGGAGGTAAAGTCAAAAATCAGTGAATGGGATGCCATAAAGCTAAAAAGCTTTTGCACGGCCAAGGAAATAATCAAAGGAGTCAGAGATTTCCTACAGAATTGGAGAGAATCATGGGCTGTGATTCCTCTGACAGGGGCCTCATATCAAGAATCTACAAAATCCTCAAAAATCTCAACTACAAAAACACAAACAACCCAATCAATAAATGTGCCAAAGAGCTAAATAGAAACTTCTCAACAGAGGACATTGAACAAGCCATTGAATACATGAGAAAGTGCTCTAAATCACTAGTAATCAGAGAAATGCAAATGAAAACTACATTAAGATATCACCTCAAGCCAGTCAGATTGGCAAAAATGAAAAAAACAAACAATAATAGATGCTGGAAGGGTTGCTTAGAGACAGGCACATTAGCACACTGTTGGAACTGTAAACTGGTATAGCCCCTCTGGAAAGCAGTGTTGAGAATCCTCAAAAAACTAGGGATTAACCCACCATATGATCCCGCTATTCCTCTCCTGGGTATTTTTTCAGGGGATTTAGAATCAGCACATTACAGTGACACAGTGCTATCAATGTTCATAGCAGCTCAATTTACAATTGCTAAATTATGGAAACAACACAGATATCCCTCACTGGATGAATGGATCCAAAAACTGTGGATATATACCACGGAGTTTTACACAGAAATTAGAAACAATGATATTGCAGCCTTTGAAGGAAAATGGATAGCTATGGAAGAAATTATGCTGAGTGAAATCAGCATAACCCAGAGATCCAAGGGACGAATGCCTTCACTCATCTGTGGAGACTGGAGCTAGACCCTAGCCATTGAGAAAGGAGGTCTAGTATGATGTTCTAAATCTGGATAAGGTTTAATATCATACAACCTAATCATATAACCTAAGGCATTTGTAGAGATGTACTGGGAGGGAGTAGGGGTAGAGGGAGGTATAAGGGTGGGTAATTGCGCGGGGGCTCTTGGAGGTAAATCTAATTTTCAGAATTCATATGTATATTATATTATTTCTTTTGAAGCTTGTTTGATTATTCAACAAATAAATTTCTGAATAAAATAAATTAAAAAATTCATTTTCTCTACCAGTGTTGTAGTCCCCCTTCTCATTATAATATTAGTAAATTATTTCATTAATATTTAGTATACCAGTTTTAATATAATTATAGTATTTGATAAATATCCATGTGACTCTGGAAAATAGAATCAATTTGGATCTAATAATTATAAAATATAGTTATGAAAAATATCTATTAGCAAAACTCATCATGTCTATAGGCAAATTTCTTCCAATAGTGCTTTTAATAATGCTTGTAAGTTTTCACAAATCAGCAAGTTAGATATGGGATAGGAGTCCCTGGTAAAATTGAATTGAGGAATTGTTAGAAGTACAAAGGTTCTCATAAAAAGAGAATCTTCAGACCAATCTGACTTGTTCAATGAGGTGAAATGTTATGATAATACCTATTGAAAACAATGAGACCACTGGAAAAACAAAATAACCCTAAAGTCTTTGAAAGTTGGAAAGGAGTACTGAGCAGAAATAAGTCTATGCAGTAAAGAATAAATCTTTTTTGTATTTTAGAAATGTCATAAATAGGGCTGTAGCAGTGGCTCAGCGGTTTCGGTGCTTTCCTGGCAAGCACGAGGACCCGGGTTCAAACCCCAGCACCACGTACACAACTGAGTGTTGGAGCAATGAAGGCCATGTGAAAAACTAAGTAAAGTTGTTTCTCTCTTTCTCTGTCTGTTTCACTGTCCCTCTCTCTCTCTAAAAAAAAGGTCATAATTTTTTTTTTTTAAAAAGAGAAGGACAGTGAGAAAGAGAAAGACAGAATCAATTTTATTTAGTTCTTCATGTGGCTTTTGTTGCTTCAACATTTTACCGTGTATGTGGTATTGGGATTTGAACCAGTGTCCTAGTGCATGCCAGGCAAGTGCCGAAACTGCTGAGCCACTGCTCCAGCCCCTAAATAAATTTTTATTGATGATTAACTTTTTCTGTCATCTGAATACTCTTCAAGTAATTTCTGATAACCTTCCCAGGTAACCCAATTTTACCCCTCTGAACTCACCAGTTGCTTTTTTTCTGTCACATAAGGTATATTTTCAAAATTCTAAAAAAACAAAAAATAATGAGATGTCAGTCTTATTAAAAGTATATTTATAAAAAGATAACATGATTAATTCCAGTCACCTTCAAAAATGATTAAAAATTTCACAACTGATTGGAATTTGTTTTGTTGTTGTTTCTCCAGATCAACTGATCTGATTTATGAAAGCAAATGTGCTACACCTACTATGGACAGGGAATTCTCTGTCTCACAGAAAGGCATATTCTGGTACTTGATTTACTCATGAAATTCAAGTCATTTTTGTCAGAGCTGGAGAAAAGTCTGTTTCTTTTTCTACAGAGAAACGTTGCACATGTGACTTTCTGCAATGTTCAGTAGCATTTGTTGTATAAAGGAATGAAAGAACCAAAGGACACAAGGTAAGTCTTTTAGCTTCTGCTCTGGTCCATTTTTTTCTACTCTCAACATACCTTTCAACATATAGGACAAGTTATGTCACTCCTTTGGCTTAAAACCCTCTGGATACTTCTCACTTAACACTGAGAAAATTTTCATAATCAGTGTGACCTTCAGGCTTAATAAGACTAATCCTCATTTTCCCTTCATCTTCACCTCCTTTCACCCTACTTTTGCTAACTTTGCTCGAGCCCACCAAGCCTCCTTATTGAGGCCCAACCCATCATATGAATCGCAGATGAAGTCCTTGAACTAATGGTCATGCTCTTGACCCAAATGTCATCAGTGCTCACTCCATTGCCCACTACAAAGTATTTAATTAATGTAACTTTCTCAATGAAACATTCCCTGACCACTTTATTTAAAAAGCATGCCCTCTAGTAGTCCCTATCTCCATTTTTTGCTTTAATTCTTTTCATAGTAATTATAACTACGTATCACTCCAAAAATTTACTTACTACTCTTTATTAAACTTCTAGCATTATAAAACTGTAATGTAGGCACATTCAAGAGGTTAGGGTTTTTTTATTGTAGTCGTTGTTGTTTTTTTGTCTTTTATAGCCTTCATGCTTAAAATAGGAGCACATAGTAGGCATGAAATAAATATTTTTAAATGAGTGAGTCAAGTTAATTCTGCTGACAGCTTTGAGTACTTGTGCAATTCTTTCTGTAAGTTAAACCAAGGAATATACAGTTACTTTGATTAAAGCAAAGAGTATTTTGTAAAACCATTATGACTTAGATTCTTTCTGGGTGCACTTTATTTTCAGCCAAATAAAATAGCAAAATGGGTCCTGAGGAGAAGAGTCAAAGGTCAAATATATCCCACATCCATGAATGAAATTTATGAAAGGTTTGTGCAGACTCTAAAAATTATTTGGTCTTTAGACAAGGATAACTTTCAATTTCCTCAAACCAGTAACATAATCATTATGAAGCCGTCTACATTTTCTGCATTAGGTTTTTCTGTATATAATAATCTGTGTCCTATTTTGGTTCTCATCACAGAAGTCACCTACATTCCATTCCTCCAAAATAATAAAAGGGAAATCCGTGTGAAATTTGGATTGCTCTTGACTTTAATTTCAGTGGATATTTTGATTGCTATTAAATTCTGTACTGAAAGGCAGAACATTGTTACCAAAGGACATATAATGATCATTTAGAATGATATAGCTAAGAAGACAAATAAGACTATCTTCAAATGAGAGACTCTTCTCAATATGTTGGTGTCTTACTCACGGCAAGCCACCTTTCTAATTAGTGCAAAGAATGGCTCACAGGTGACCTGGTGATGAAATGTCTCCACATTCTTTTCAAAGCCTGTCAGCGAAATTGATTAACAAAAGGATGAATGACTCTTATAAATTAGTTTGGTTGACTTCCAAGTATACCTATTACATAAGTTTTTGCCTAACTTGATTTATAAAGGGTTGCTTAGGCTTTCTTAAAAATAAAAGGAGAATCTCTTATTGCCAAACGCATTTTTCTAAAATTTCTATGAGACAATATTTCCATTACTTCTCAGGCCTTCAAGCTTCTCTTTTTGTTTTTGTTTTGGTAACCAGGAACTTTGGTACCAGGGACTGTTCCCAGAGGTGCTTAACTGCTACATCACATCCCAGCATGTTTATGATTTTTGTTTTTAGACAGGGTCTCACTACAACCAGGAAATACCTGAGATTCAACAACTTAAGGACTCTGTCTTATGTTTGGTAAAAGAAGTTCACTACTTAAGATGTTCTCAGAGAGATTGCAGTGTCACTATAATATTACTCAATATTGTACTACAAAAATTTATTACAATTATAATGAAAATTATTGGAAAAATAAAAAAAATCATGTATTAGGTCTCATTCCTTTTCATAAGGTCTCATTAGATTATTTTGAAATTACAATCTCAAGTACTGGCTGTATCCAATGCTAAAATTCCTATTTTTGAAAATTCTGATATATTGGAAAGTCTGGCAGATGGAATGTCTAGCTTAGATCCTTTTAAATATTTCTCTCTGCATGTATGGGGACAAACTGGGTAAATGATTTTTAACTATTCTTTTATTCTTCATTTGTGAAGTGTGTAAACTTGGATGGAAACAATGAAAGTTTTAATAATAACAAATTTCTAAGTTGGTGCTTCTGGCTCTTAAACAAAAGCAGAAGGGGAAGATGTCCCAGACATTACCTGAAAGCAACAAGGTATTCTGATGGTAGCCTGGTGGAACACATCATGCCAGGAAGAAATGTGCCTGCAAGCAGTCACACTTCCAAGTCATTAAGATGCACCCCTGGATGCCTACAGATCATCTCTACACTCCCCCACAGATAACAGCTGCTTTTGATATTCATCCTATTAACATTTGCTTTCACAAAAACAAGTTTTATGGCCATACCTGGTTTTCAGGGGTCTTTTTCAGAAGTACATCTACATCCTTTCTTACTAAAGATTAGGTCAATTAAATTAACTTGATTAGAAACCCTCTGTTTCAACGCAATAAATACAGTGGTTAGAGCTAAGGGGTCAGAGTTACCTTGTGAGCACTCTCCACAGTTGCCTCTGCATTCAAATTGTTTTTTCCAGTCTTCATTTCATACAGAAGTATGAGCATCTGTAGCTGTGCACAGAACAACAGGAATTAAATAATATGCTATAAAGGCTTGGAGCTTCATTTGAGAGAATTAGTGTGATCTTGACTCTTTGGCATTATCCTATCCTAATAAAAGGATATCATTTAATAGTATGATGCCTCAAGGAATATTTCTTTGGCACCATTGACTAAATACTGATCGATGTTTTCCATCATTCAAGAGCTTTTCTTCTATATGTCAAAATGACCAAAATAGCCTAGAAAATTAAATTCCACAAAGGCATAAACTGTGGTGAAAGCTTAGAAGATGCTATGATTACCATGGATTGGAAAAGGAAAGAAGGATATGCTGAGAACATGACTATCGCAATCAGCTCAAGTACAGAATTAACAGTATAACCCAAACATACAAGGAAAAGTGTTCCCATATACTTATGGTTTGGATGTGAAGTGTCCCAAGACTCATGTGTTGAGGGCTTCATCCCCGTTGCTGAAATTTTCAGAGGTGGGAATTTGGGGAAGTGATTGGATCATGGTGGCTCTGATCTCTAAAATGTATCAATCCATTGAGGGTTTCTTGTTTGATGGCATTATTGGAAACTATAGGTGGTGGGACCTAGTTGAAGGAAATAGGTCACTGGGGGCATACCCTGGAATGGTAGATCTTGTTTCTACTCTCCCCACCCTTCCCTCAACCCCTTTACAGCTGCCAGGTTGTGAGCTGCTTTCCTTTGCCATGCCCTTCTGCTGTGATGTCTCTGCCCTGGATCAGATGACCATGAACTGAAACTTTTGAAACCATGAGCCAAAACAAATATTTCCTCTTATGTTGATCTTCTTTGGCAATTGTTTCCACTAACAGGAAGCTGGCTAACACATATCACTACATAGGTAGAGTGAGGTTTTTTTTGTTTTGTTTTTGTTTTTTGTTCTTTTTAATTTTAATTTTTAACTTTTTTTTGGCATTTGGATGATGTAGTGTGGGGAAACAAACAGAACATTTCAAGCGCATCTGAAAGAAGTCGATTTCCATGGCAAAGATCAAATGCCATGTGCATGAGTGGGCATAATTAGCCATGTGCGTATGCACCTACAGGCATTCTTGTGTGTCACTTTGTCTCAGTAAATAAAAGTGCAGATGGGTCAATGACCACTGGACTGTAAGAGTTACTATTCTACTTCCAATAGTAGAAAGTAGTGGTCTTGGCCAGGTTTGTCAAGCTTTATGTCAATTTGGTCTTTTAGACAACCAAATGTGCATGTGTATAGGCTGGTTGCTGAAGTCACTTTCAATGTGACTGAGCATTATCCATTAAATACAGAAATTTGTGCACAGTGATACTAAGTATTATAGGTGAGAAAATATGAAACTGTACCAAGCAGGTAAGATACTGGATCCAGGACAGATATTTTCTAATGCAGTTTTTCAACCACAGAAGTGTTAGTTTCAAAATGACATGGCAGTGAATAAGGCCTCACTAAAATTTTACCCCAAGTAAAGCATCATTGATATCAACTCAAACACTTTCCCTGTGAATTGATCAATGAACAAGAGAAATCACCTGCACTCAACATTTCAGTCTGATGCTTTGCTCAAAGTATTTACTGAGCTCATTTCACTAACTCTAACTGCATGTTTATATTTTAGGAATAAATATATAAATTTAATAAGTGTTTATCTGCAGGGTACCGCAAACTCAGTCCACTGCATGTCTGCAACAATATTTTTTTAAAAATGTCTAAATTGTTAGGGCACAAATAGGTATGAATGATGGGAACACAAGGTTAAGAGAATAATTTTATAAAATGAGCCCACTGTGCTGATCTCACATGATTTATTTTCCAAAAAGGAATTTACCTGCAGCCCTGCCTGGCCTAAGTGAAGAGTCTATGTCACATTTCTCAGTAAACTACGAAGTATCTGTAAGAAAAATGCAGACTTGAAATAATGTCCATAGAGGAACCCAAGTTACCCTGAATGGGGAGACTTTTGTGACCAGATCCAGGGAGACAGGGATAATTCTTGCTAGCCTAGACTCAGTAATGAATACAATTGGAACCAGTCAGCATGTGACAAGGTGACCTAGAATTGCCATGGCAGTGGGTACCTGAAAGTCTGATGTCACTTTGCTGTCAGTCAAAAGTCAAGAGGTGGACCTGGATGGGACTCTGGAAACTTCTTTGCAATACCCCCATGAAACTGGAGTGCAGAAGAGGAACATTGTTGCTCCCCTCTCTGAGAGGACCCAGTCTTTCCCTTGAGAATGTCCCCTTTCCCTATTTCTGTCTCTTTAATAAACTCATTCCTGTTACTCTGAGTGATGTGTCTGAAATCTTCCTGACTTGATCACAAGAATAAAGTTTGGAGGCAGTCTTTGTGGTGCCTCAGTTTCCCTAGAAAGCCCCAGCTATGTAACAATGTGACTACAGAAAAGTTGGGTTAATTATGCTTCTTGAAACTATACATAATGACTCTTAAAGTATTTCTTTTAGACAATTGGAAAATAAATGTGTACTTTTGACTAGATAAGTATGAGAAGAAATGAAGTATGAAATATAGAAAAATTATTCAAAGTCTCTGAAGATCTCCCCAGCTTAGGGAAATGAATTTCCATGTAAATGCTATATAAAGATACTATTGCCAAATCATTGGGCCATGTATAGGGATGTAGTATGTGTGCTTTACACTCTCATGTGTGATTAAATAGACAATAAGAGAAAAATGAATAGAAAATGTTTTCATCTTGAATCATCTTGACTCATTCTCTGCCTATTCCTGTTTGCTGTCCTTACCACAGTAAGAGTAACTATTGTATTCTTGAAGTGTGACATCTTATATTCAACTGTTCCAAGACTATGGAGAGCAAATAGTTAACACATGCACTCCCTCAATCACTCCCATTGTCACTGCAATTATAACATTATATTGTAATCTCTCTTAACCCAGCATTCTAAGCTATATCACCAAACAACTAACATTTTTAGAGAAAAAAAAACTACACTTTGTCTCAAATCCTATAGATTCGCGAGCTAATATATAGTAGCTTTATTCTGACTTGGCAGGATGTTAGGATTTGACACTAATAGAGACAAAATAAGACATTTTGGATGATTGAAAGGAAAAAATGATTTTCTGAAGCTTATTAGACTTTCAATCTCCTTTTAAAAAAGTATTTTAGTGACATAAGCACTCTTTCCAATGATCACAAGTACAAATGACTAGAAAAAAATCAAAATTTACTCATTATAGAAAATCGTGTTTGAAGTTTTTGCTTATGTTCACATGATAATACTGTATTTATTTCAATTTTATGAGTTCAGAAAAAAAATGTTTACTAATGTTTTTCTAATGATCACAAAACTACCCTCATGAATCATATTTTCTTTTTTTTCTCTCAGCATATTGGTGGTCCCAGGTTCCTCTATCTTAATGACTTCTAAATTTTGTAGAAGCCCTAATACCACTACTTAGAACTCTCCTTTTAGCTATATTTATCCCTATTTCCTTGGTTATCTTATGCAGTTTTTCATTTTTATTGGTTCTTTTCAGGTATACAATAATAGGAAATACAATAACATAATTCTAAAAGCATGGAGTGTACCTTGTTCTAATTTAGTCCCCAGTATTTTTCGTTCCCCTGTCATCCTACTGCCTCCTGTTGTCTTCCATCTACTCAATTGATCTTTCTGTTATTTACAATAGTTAATTTATATATTAGTGTCTTATCTTGTTGATGCACATGATGGTGAGATTCACTGTTGTATATTCAAATATGTACATAGGAAAGATAAGTCAAATTCTATGATCTTTATTTATATCATCCCTCTCTGATTTTTTGAGACTGGCTAATTTAACTTAGCATGATAGCCTCAAGATCCATCCATTTATCAACAAATGCCAAAAAGTCATTCTTCCTTATGTCTAGTAATCCACTATGTATATATATCACATTTTCTTTAACCTTTGATCTTTTGAAGGGCAGCTTGGTTGTTGGCTCCATTCCTTGATTATTATGAATTGTGCTGCTATAAACATTAATGTGGCCACATCACTGTAGCATGCTGACTTTAAATCCTTTGGATAGATGGTAAGTGACAAAGCTGGGTCAAATGGTGGTACCATTCCTAGTTTTTTAAGGAATCTCCATTCTGCTTTCCAGAGTAGTTATATCAATTTGCAGTTCCACCAAAAATGTATAATTGTACCATATTCCCAACATTCCCACCAATATTCATTTTTGTTCATTTTCTTAATAATTGTCATTGGGACTGAAGTGAGATGAAATTTCAGTGTAGTTTTAATCTGCATATTTCTAATGACTAAAGATGAACATTTTTTCATATATTTGTTGACCATTTGTATTTCTTCATTTGACAAGTATCTGTTCTTTTGTCCATTTATTGATTGGGTTATGTTTTTTCTTTGTGAATAATATCTTTTTCCTCTTTTTTATTAATATTTGACTAGTTTTATAATCATAAATCCATATAAAGTAACAATGTTATGCATCTAATTGTAAACCAGTTACCCCCACATTGCTTACATCCCAGTCTCTTGATTCTTTTATACTGTTCCCCTAACAAACATAACTGACTATATGTGTGTGTGTGTATAAATATATGTATGTATAAACTTGTGAATTTTACAGAATTAAATGACTGTGTACATAATATTTGACTTTTCAGGGGGATAAAGAGAATGCTACATTTTTGGTTGTCTCCCTAGATCCCTCCCTATTTTCCCTCACCTTGCCTCTCTCTCCCTCCTTCCCCCCTACATGTCTATGGTCTCCTAGATTTTGTGTTGCTATGCCCTTGGTGGGTCCACTACATGAGTCTGACTACTTTTCACCCAAGGCTCCACAAATGAGTGAAAACATTCGAGCCTTGACTCTTTGGGTTTGGCTAACTTCACTCAGCATGATTTCTTCCACTGCCATCCATTTATCTTAAAAGGCCACAATATCATTATTTCTAATAGCTGAGTAGAACAGCATTATTCATATCACAGGTTTTAGATCCATTCA
Source organism: Aplodontia rufa (assembly GCA_004027875.1). Classification (NCBI taxonomy): domain Eukaryota; kingdom Metazoa; phylum Chordata; class Mammalia; order Rodentia; family Aplodontiidae; genus Aplodontia; species Aplodontia rufa. The sequence continues at coordinate 37,725 of PVKS010011341.1, read as the reverse complement.
TCAAGTAAGGAGCATATGGGTTGATTCCATAATTTAGCTATTGTAAATTGAGCTGATATTTTGTTGATTTTGCTGTGTCACTGTAATGTGTTTATTCTAACTCCTCTGGGAAAGTACTTAGAAGAGGAATAGCTGGGTCATATGGTGGATCCATTCCAATTTTTTGAGGAATCTTCACATAGCTTTCCAGAGCGGCTGTACCAGTCTGCAGTTCTACCAACAGTATGTTAATGTTCCTATCTCCTCACAATCCTTCCAGGATCTGTTGCTGTTTACATTCTTCATCTTTGCCAGTCTGAATGGGGTAAAGTAAGATATTAATGTAGTTTTGATTTGCATTTCTCTGATTACTAGAAATTTAGAACACTTTCTTGTGTATTCATTGTCATTGAATAGAAGACATTGCTCAATGTCTTCTACTGAGAAGTTTCCATTTAGCTCTCTGGTCCATTTATTGATTGGATTGTTAAGTGTTTTTGATTTGAAGTTTTTTAGTATTTTGCAATTTTTTATATTATCCCCTGTTGGAAAAATTATAGTGCAAGATTTGTGTGTGTGTGTGTGTGTGTGTGTGTGTGTGTGTGTGTGTGTTAAGTTTTTTGAGTTCTTTATATATCCTGAATGTTAATGCCCTATCTCAGGATCAGATAGCAAAAAATTTTCTCCCATTCTGTTTGTTCTATCACATTCTTATTTCCTTTGCTGTGATGAAGCAGTTCAGTTTGATGCCAACACCTTTATTTTTAATTTTACTTCTTGTGCTTTGGGTGTCTTATTAAAGAAGTCAGTTCCTGAGCTGAAATTTTGGAGTTTTGGTTCTACATTTTATTCTAGTAGGTTCAGGGTTTCTGGCCTAATTCTTAGGTCTTTGACCCACTTTGAGCTGAGTTTTTGTGCAGGGTGAGAGGGGTTAAATTTGATTATACTACATATAGATTTCTTGTTTTGCCAGCACCATTTGTTAAAAAAGCTGCTTTTTCACCAACTTATGTTTTTGACACCTTTGTCTAGTATTATATAACTGTATTCATGTGGGCTTGTCTGTGTGTTTTCTATCCTATTCCATTGGTCTTCATGCCTGTTTTGGTGCCAGTATCAAGCTTGCTTTGGTTATTATAGCTGTATAGCATAATTTGAAATCTAGTATTATGATACCTGTCCTGCTTTTCTTCATTGGTAAGGATAACTTCGTCTGTTCTGAGTTTCTTATTTTTCCAAATTAACTTCATGACAAATTTTTCAAATTGTTTAGAATGTCACTTGAATTTTGATGTGGATTGTACTGAATCTGTACAGCTCTTTTAGCAATATGACCATTTTGACAATATTAATTCTGCCTAAGACCATGGGGGATGTTTCCATCCTCTAAGAACTAGTTCAATTTCTTTCTCTAGTATTATATAGTTTTTATTGTAGATATAGTTCAACTCTTTTGTTAGATTGCTTCCCAAGTATTTTTTAAAGCAACTGTGAATGGGATAGTTTTTTTCAATCATTGGAGTACAGGAAGATGTTTGATTTATGGATGTTGATTTTATATCCTGCAACTTTGCTGAATTCATTTATGAGCTCTAAAAGCCTACTGGCAGATATTTTGGGTCTTCTAAATATAAAATCATGTCACAAACAAAAGGGTATAATTTGAGTTCTTCTTTTCTCTTACCTAATTGCTATGACTAGAGTTTCAAGGACTATGTTGATTAGGAATGGTAAAATGGCATCCTGTCTTGTTCCTGTTTTTTAAAGGAATTGCTTTCAATTTTTATCCATTCAGAATAATGTTGGCTTGGGTTTGTCATATATAGCCTTTACAATGTTGAGGTCTGTTTCTTCTAACACTAGGTTTTCTAGTGTTTTAAACATGAATGGGTATTGTATGTTGTCAAATATTTTTTGTGCATTTATTGAGATAATGATGGTTCTAGTTTATAAGTCTACTAATGAGGTGGAATACATTTATTGATTTCCATATATTGAACCAACCTTCAGTACCTGGTTTTTTACTTTATTATGGTGCACTACCTTTTCAATGTGTTTTTGTATATGGTTTGCCAATATTTTATTAAGAATTTTTGCATCTCTGTTCATCATGGATATTGGTCTGTAGTTTTCTTTCCTTGAACGTCTCCTTGCCTGGTTTTGGTATCAGGCTTTTTAGAATCAGTTTGGCAGAGATCCCTCATTTTGTGTTTTATGAAATAATTTGAGGAGGATTTGTATTATTTCTTCTTTACAGGTCTGATAGAACTTAGCTGATATTCCACCTGGGCCTGAGCTTGTCTTTTTTGGAAGGATTTTGATGGCTGCTTCAATTTTATTACTAGAAACTAGTCTGTTTAAGTTTTCTATATCCTCCTAGTTCAATCTGGGTAGATCATACATCTCTAAGAAGTTGACCATATCTTCAATATTTCTAGATTGTTGGAGTATAAATTTTCAAAACAGATTCTAACAATCCTCTGAATTTTAGTAGAGTGTGGATTTTGAGAATGTGATTTTTTTTCTTTCTTTTGATTAGTTTGGCTAAACAATCAATTTCTTTTTTTTATTTTTTTTAAAGAGAGAGGGACAGTGAGAGAGACAGAGAAAGAGAGAAACAACTTTACTTAGTTTTTCACATGGCCTTAGTTGCTCCAACACTTACTTGTATACATGGTGCTGGGGTTTGAACCCGGGTCCTCATGTTTGCCTCATGTTTGCCAGGCAAGCGCTGAAAATGCTGAGCCACCGCTCCAGCCCCTCAATTTCTTTTATTCTTTCAAAAAAGTCCCAACTATTTGTTTCCTTAATTTTTTATACATTTTTATTCAAATTTATTTCAGTTCTGATTTCAATTATTTCCTATGTTCTAATTTTGTTGTTGATCTGTTCTTTTTCTAGGACCTTAAGGTGTAATGTTAGGTTATATTTTTGCTGTCTTCTCATTCTCTTCATGTGTGAACTCAGTGCTATAAAACTATTCTCTTAGAACTGCCTTCATATGGTCCCAGGTATTTTGATATGCTGCATCACCATTCTGATTTGCCTCTAAGTATTCATAATTCTATTATGAATTCATCATTAAAATATATATTTAATCCCCATGTGTTAGTGTTAGAATAGTTTATAATTTTTATCTTATTGTTTTCTAGTATCATTCCATTATGATCAGAGAAAATGCAAGGTTTTATCTGGGTTTTTCTTTTTGTATTTAAGATTTGCTTTGTAACCTAAAATACGATCTATATTATAGAATGTTCCATATACTGCTGAGAAGAAAGTGAATTTTGTTGTTGATGAATGAAATATTTTATAGTTGTCTGTTAAGTAAAATTATTGTATTTTTTAGTTCTATAGTAGCTTTATATAGTTTTTGTTTGGATGTTCTATCCAGTGAAGAGAGGTGTATTAAAATCACCCTGTATTGTTGTTTTGTTGTTTATTTGATTCTGAACACTGAGAAGGATATGTTTTATGTACATGGATGCTCCATTTTGGGGAGCATAAATATTTATGATTGCTGACTCTTGTTGATGTTATGATTCCTTTAATCAATATAAAATAAACTTCTTTGTGTTTTCTGATAAAATTTGGCTTGAAGTTCACTTTTTCTGCTAAGAGAATAATCACTCCTGCTTATGAACGGAATGTTTCTTCCCATTCTTTTACGCTCAGTCTGTGGATGTCTTTGCTGTGAGGTGAGCTCTTGCAGACAATGTATTGTTGAGTCTTGTTCATTGATCCAATTTGCCCATCTATGTCTTTTGATTAAAGAGTTTAGGCCATTTACATTCAAGGCTATTATTGAAAGATGGCTTTTATTTCCTGTCATTTTGATTTATTTCTAGTATTTAAATTGAATTTGATTCTCCTTTGATGCACTATTCTTCTATGTAATTCCTCCCTATGCTGTTTTTCATTTTTATTTTTTATTTCTTCTTAAATATTTTTAATATTTTGTATATTATTTTGTATATTATTTTAATAATATTTTGTATAATATTTTAATAATATTTTGTCTTTCTAGCTATGAATTATTTAAGTTTTTCTTTATCATAGAAGAATTTTATCTTCAATTTTGAAACATAATTTTACTGGGCATAATATTCTTGTTAGGCATCCATTATCTTTCAGAGTATGGTACAGATTAGTCCAAGTCCTTCTAGTTTTTAGGGTCTAGGGTGAAAAATTAGTTGAAATCTGGATTGGTTTACTTCTAAATACGACCAGTTGTTTTTCTTTTGCAGCTTTTAAAATTCCATCCTTAATGTACATGTTAGACATTTTCATAATAATGTATCATGGAGTGCATCTGTTATGATTTTGGAGTCTTACACACCTCCTGTATGTGAATATATGGTCCATTCTCAAGGCTTGGAAAATTTCCTGATACTCTTCCATTGAAAACATTGTGCATTTCCTTAGTTTGTATTTCAGAGCCTTCATCTAGCCCAATGAGTCTTAAATTTGGCCTTTTAATATTATCCCAGATTTCTTGAATATTCTGTTCATGATCTCTTAACATCTTTTCTCTATGGTTGATGTTTATTTTCAAGATTATATATTTTATCTTCAAGATCTGATAATCTACCTTTGAAGTGATCTAATGTACAATCTAATGGTGATGCTTTACATTGAATTTTTAAATTTCATTTATTTATTACTTCATTATAAGGATTTTGTTTGATTTTTTTTAATCTCTTTACTGAAGTAAAAATTTCACTTGTTACATCATACTTCAGCTTGTAGAACAATTTTACTATAAACTTTCTAAATTCCATCTCTAATATTTCCTCCACTGTGGTGTCAATTAAGTCTGCTCTTGAAATATGTTGTTGTTAGAGATGGTTTGTTCTCTTCCTTTTTCATGTTGTTTTTATGGCTACCCATCTATCAATATTGTTCTAACTTCTTCTTTTAAGTGAAGATTACTTTGTGAGCTTCTTTTTCTTATGATCCCTGGGTTGGGAAAATCTCCAAAGACATTTTAATTCAGTTTGTGACCTCTGCTGATCCCAGTATCAGCCCCACTTTAAGTGATGCCAATGAGCCCTTTTTATTATGTGCACTTCTAAGCCAAGCCTCATTCTATTCAGCCTTTTAAGAAAAAGAAAATCTTATTTTAGTCAGTTTTTTCACTACTGTGACTAAAGGACCTGGGAAGAACAATTGTAGGAGGAAAATTTATTTGAAGTCTCACAAATTTAAAGATCTTAGTCCACGGAAGATTAGCTCCATTCTTTTGCAGCTCAATGTGAGCCAGAACATCATGGCAGAAGAGTGTGATGTAGGGAAGCAGCTCAAGGCATCATTAAACAAATAAACTCAATGCCAGATACAAAATATATAACCCAAAGACATGCTCCCAATGATCCACTTTCTCCAGCCATACCTTATCTGCCTTTAGTTGCCAGTTAATCCCTAGCAGGGGATTAACTCATTGGTTGGGTTAAGGTTCTTATAAACTATCAATCATTTCATTTCAGCTTTCCTAAAAGACTGTCACAATGAGCTTTTGGGGGATACCTCACATTCAACAACAATACAGTTATCTATGCTGCTCCTTAAAATTGGGCACATACCTATAATAATGCTCTGAAACAGGTTGAAAAATTAGTTGTTAAATAGAGTGAACTTACTATGCCCTTAAGTGAGGGGTAAAAGCAGGGAGGAAGAGAGATTAGGCAAATAGAGGGGAAAAAATAGAATGAAAGAGGTGATTAGGGAGGGGAAGGTGGGAGCTATAAAAGGTTAAGGTACACCAAAGTAGAAATGAGAGATAGATGGATGTAATTTGGGGTTGTAGCAGATAGTCCAAGGGGGCAAGTAGGTTGTCAGAGAAGCAGGTATATACAGCTCGGGAAAAAAGACAGGAAGATCGATTTCAATTAATGCTTTAAACTATTTGAATACATTCAAATGAATTGAAAGTATAAAGTTGGCTATTGAGTTAACAATTACTGTTCAAATTAAGGTGTTGTTTATATGATCAGAGTTGACATTAGAGTTCTTTATAGTATATCCTGTCCAGGTGGAGAAATTTTTTATTGAATCTTGGCTGTGGATCTCCCCCAATTTGCAGAGGCACAGGAATCAATTTCCTAGTTGGTGTAAATTGCCTCCAAGAAGCTTCTGGTTTGTCTGCTCAGTTGACTGCCACTGACTGCTCATAGGGTGTAATGTGAGTTGGGTGCTTCTGTTGACGTTAGTAGTTCAGGATGAAAGCTCCAGAGACTCCCTTTAATTGTTGCTTGTCTCCATGTTCCTGTTCCCCTCAGTGGTTCTTTTTGCAGTAATGGAGGTCTTGCTGGCTATCCGTTGAGTGCAGAAGCCATGACTGCAGTTTTTTGATGGGTGATCTATGGTATTTCCCAGGCTGATACTGCTTTGTGAGGTATGGCAGTGATGGTTCAACTGGACTCTGTTTCCACTGCTCCAGATTTTGAAAGGTGTGAGTCAGTTTCCTCTGCTTACTCAGTCTAATGCAAGGTCCCACAATTATCCAAACAATGTCCTTTCTCTCAGCCTGTTGTAATCACAGGATAGTCCGTAAATCTTTGAAGACTTGTATCAGACCATTTATTCTGTGTAGCCTCAAACAATTTTATTGGGTCTCTGTCCAACTGGATGTTCAGGGAGCTTCCCTCTAGTACTTCCCAGCAATGCAGGATCAGGATCCTGGAGACTGTTTTTAGTCTTTCTATAGTACCTTCCCCCAGCTTCAGTGATTGAGGGCCTAGTGAATCTGCCTTACTTTGTTTAGGGCTAGGCTGCTACACTGTGTTTTTCCATCCCTGCCCACATCCTGGGTCACTGACTGAACAGGGCTATCTGCACTTACCCAGCACACAGCCCCAGGAGCCTGCTCCATTACCCTTGTTCATATTGAAAGGGAGGGGAGTTTCAGCAATTCACAACTAACAGTAGTCCTTCTAGATGTTCTTTAGAGCCAAAGCTTTAAGAAGGCTCACTGCAGAGAACTTCCCTCTGGTTTAATATATAACAAGGTGTCTGAGTATGGGAAGACACTGTTGATTTAGGAGGGTGACTGGTCAGCCTGGATGCGGATCTTGGATCAGCTTCTTTCTTTTCCCAATTTGGTTTTAGGCTATTCTATTAGTAGGTTTTATTTAAAAAAAAACAATTATACTTAAAGATTTTATTGCCTTCAAGTGGATGAGCTTAAGAGAATGCTTGCTCTCCTCACCTCTTTCTCTCTGGTACCCCTCCCCACTCTCATTAACCCTTTCAAGATCAGAGGTAGGGCACTCTGAGTTTATTTTCTACTCTGATTACCAATATTATAGACTCAGCAGATCCTAGAATATGCAATATCACATTTTAGAGCATTTATTTTGTCACTAAGTTCTCAATTCTGTTTTTCCTTTGCAGCCTCCTTCCAGTGTTGAAAGGATATCTGGATTTGCTATCTAACTTGCCTCCACCATTGCTATGCTGCCCCAGCAGTTCTCTTCTAAGAAATGTAAATAATATTCAAATTAGCTGAATAAATTAAATGCTATAACAAAAAAGGCAAAAAATAAACATTTTGTCACTGTGAATAATATCTAATAGAAATCCAAATAAGATTAATATTTGCTATATCTTAAGATGTAACTTTGGGGGTTGGAGCAGTGGCTTGGTGCTTACAGCGCTTGTCCGGCATGGATAAGTACATGGGTTCAAATCCCAGCACCCACGTACACAACTAAGTGTTAGAGCAATGAAAGCCATGTGAAAAAACTAAAAATAAAAAATCGATTCTCTCTCTCTCTCTCACTTACTGTTCTTCTCTGTTTAGAAAAAAAAAGATGAGACTTTGCTGAGTTCATCTTTTGAATAGTGAGGCAAAGAGAAATCAGATATGTTGAGGAATAAATGAGGAAAAATCATAGTGGAAATAATGAATGCAGGAAGGAAATTAGAAAAGGGAAAGATGTTTATGGAATATATATATAGAGAAAGGGATTGAAGATGGAGAAGTTGGTGGAGGAATGCCTTAAAGGATGTCTGATTATTATAAAACTGACATTTCTGAAAATGATTGGATTTGTGTGACTCTCCTAATAAATTTTTTTTCTTTCTTTTCAAGCTCTTTGAAAGATAAATATTGTGAAATCTTACAGGGAAAGCAATATCAAACCACCTTTTAGAATATCTGGTATGGGATTTATTCCCTGTGCTACTGAGTAACAGTGTGAATAAAAACTAGTCACTGTCCCAGAACTTCATGTATTCACTTATATAATAAAGCACTAAAACATTACTGTCCCTACAATTTTTTTCTTGTTCTGATTTTTGTTTTGACAATTTCTAAAACAGATTCTTTAATGTGGTACTTACTATATTTGTTCTTAACTCTAATCCCCAAATATTAGGAAATTTAAAAGCAGAGAAACAACAAAACAAAAACAAAATAACCTTCACACAGCATTGAGGTTGTGTAAACGTGAATAGCAAGGGAGTCTTTCAAACCTGTGCATCAGTGAGCCCAGATGTTTATGTGTTTATGGACTAATGATGTATATATTGATAAAGTAATTTTTGCTTTCTTCCTCATTCTCTAGCTCTCTATGTCTTCCTGATTTCCTGTCTTTCTTTTCTCCAAATCAGCAAGGTAAGGTACATCCTTTCACTGCTCTAACTCCCTTTTCACTAATATACTACTTGAATGGAAACTTGATTCAGATACAAATGTTCTTGAAATATGTTCAAATAGGAAATGATGAAGATATGCAATGTAAATATTACTGTATTTAGTAAATGCAAAACACTAAAAATATTCAATAGGCAAAGCATCTATGTTGTATTTTGAGATTCACAAACCTAAGCTTTCTTTCAGCAGAAAACTTAAAAGTGAGTTTGTAAATTACCTTACTATTTCACCTTTTAAATTCAAATATATACATATATATATTCATATATATATATATTATATATATTATATATATATATATTAATATATATATATATATTCAAATATATATATATTATTTTTGGTACCAAGGATTGAACACAGTGGTACTTAATCACTGAGTGACATTTTAGCTCTTTTATTTTTACTTTTGATATGAGTCTCAAAAGTTGCTTAGGGCATTGCTAATTTTGCTGAGGCTGGCACTGAAGTTGGAATCCTCCAGCATCAGCTTCCTATGCCATGGAAATTACAGGCAAGTGCCACAACACCTGGCTTCAACTTTTTAAAATAAACTATAAATGCAAAATTATTTTGTTTAGAAACTCACTAAAATAAATGTACAAATGAGTACAAAATGTGCATACAACTTGGTTAAACTTCAAATTAGATTTTTTTAAATTTCACTTCAAGATGACTATCTCCTCATCTCATTCAATGATCGTTTTTTAATTTATCAAATATTTCTACATGTATTATTTTCAAAGTTGCAAGATTGACACCGAAGATAAAAGCATAAATATGATGCCAATATATGCCCCCAATATTGTCAGAAAGTAGACCAAACTGTATGGAGAATACAAACTTTTTAAGTCTTGACAAATGTTGGTATAAGTAATCAAATGAAGTCATTATCTTTGTTAATGAGCTTTGCATAGAAAATACATGTCTAAAACTCCATCTATGTGCCCAAATTCTCAGTAAACAATTTATTTTTTTTCTGCAATGAGATAATAACTAGTTCCTTTTATATGTCCAATAGATAGAGATAGGTGGGCTATTTTATGGATGGAATACTTTAAGGAATACTTTAAATAATTTTGCATAGATATTACCTATCTGTTTTACTAAGGAATGTATTTTAAAATTTGGACATTTTTCTAAGGAAAAACTAAGAATTCTACATTAAAAATATGAGTATATTTTCACAAGTCATTTTAAAAATTTGAACATCAATATCTTAAATTTATCAGTTTTTCCAGCTTTTCTTGTATGGTTATTGCCTATTGTATACACACATATACATACCACCAAATTCTACCTCCCACCCAGCTTCACATATATACACAGAGATTTAGAGACACATAGACACCAAATACATCTACATGCAGATGTAACCACATTTTCTGTTCATAATGATTTCTGGAAGAATGAGAAGAAATGCACATTTTTCACAAAAGTACTTCATAACATTACCAGAAGACACTGTAAACCAAATATTTTCAGATAAACTGACTCCAGGGAGAGTTTAAACAAAGTATCATTCCTTTAAAAGAAAAATGTTGGAATCAAAATACTTTTTTGTTTTAAAGAAAGAGGGGACAGTGAGAGAGAGACAGAGAGAATCAATTTTTATTGAGTTTTTCACATTGCTTTCATTGCTCTGAGACTTCGTTGTGTACATGGTGCTGGGGTTTGAACTCGCGTACTTGTGTATGCCAGGCAAGCACCGTAACTGCTGAGCTACCTCTCCATTCCCCAAAATACATTTAGATTTGGCCTGGAGCGGTGGTTCAGTGGTTGGAACGTTTGCCTGGCATGTGCAAGGATGCAGATTCAAATCCCAGCACCAGGTAGGCAGCAAAGTGTTAGAGCAACAAATGCCACATGAAAAATTAAATAAAATTAATTTTCTCTCTCTCTCACTCTCACTGTCCCTCTCTCTTAAAAAAAAGCAGATCTCCTCTCCCATTATTTCTTCCCCCAGTTATTTCATAGGAAGAAAGTCTCATATAATAGTTATTCCTATATTGTACCCGGTGAAAGTCAAGTCCTTGATAAAGTGCTAGTATGATAAAACTTAAATGCTTAATACCATAACTCTTTCATGCTATTTCTTATCACGTTGACACAAGGATAGTATTCTTCTGGTCAGCTTAGTTTTCCCATTGCTTGCAACTAGGGATTCATGAATATTCAAAAGTTGTGCACTAATTTATTTCGTGTTTGTGTGTTTTTTTTACTATATACCAATTTCTTTGCACTAAATGAAAACCAAGAGTAAATAAGTGTGGTTTCATTATTACTTCAAACCTGTTTTCCTTTTATCAAGTGGACAGGTAACACATAGCAAGATGTAAGTCTATCACATTCAGACACTGAGGGAGAAGGACCACACATTCAAGGCCAGCCTGAGAACCTTAGGGAGACCTTATCTCAGAATACAAAGACTGAGGATGTATCTCATTGTTAGAGCACTTGTCTAAAATCTGTGAGGTCCTTGGTCCAATTTCCAGGATCTCAGGATAGTGGGCAGAACGGTGCTTGAGTGAATGAGCTCTACACTTCTGCCCCTTTCCTCATGCAAATATATAGTAACAGAACATTTTGAACTTGAAATTCTCAAGTCTGTAGAACTGGCAGAATTTCTGTTAATAAATTATCCAGTTTAAGGTATTTTTTTAATAGTAACATAAAGGGACCCAGTTTCATCCCTGCCTTCCCACTATGTGAAGGATACTTTTGCTGATTCTAGCTTTCTTGGATTCATGCTTTGCCATTTATATATGCTTTGAATATATTACCCACACCATTTTGGGTTCCAGGGTTTCTAATGAGAAATCTGGTGAGGACCTTATTGGGAAATTAGGATGAATCCTTCCTCCTTCTCACCCTCATAAGTGTTAATACTGTGCCCTACACTGCCTTAAGCAAAGAACATTTTTAAATAATATCATCACATAAGAGAGGTGTGACCATCATTTGGCAACATTTATTTGGAGTTAGTAACAGAGGAATTGAATACCTTGATTGTCGGTCTTTCAAAGACAAAAGTTATTACAGATATTAAGACTTAAAATGAAAAGTTCATGGAAGTACTGTACAAATTTTATTTTTTTAAGATTGAAGGACAGTGAGAGAAAGGAGAGAGAAAGAGAGAAACAATTTTTATTCAGTGTTTCATGTGGCTTTCGCTACTCCAACACTTCTTTTGTGTACATGGTGCTGGGGTACAAACCCACATACTTGGGCATGCCAGGCAAGCACCATAACCATTAAGCCACTGCTTTAGCCCCATAAATTTTAATTTCTTAACTAATGAATATCATGTTCTATAAGTCACCAAAGCAAAAACTTTCTGTAATCCTTTCTTATTCTGAGAGTGGAAAAGGTCCCAGAGACAACACTAAGAAGATGGCTGCTGGGTGATATGTCCAGGTCTGACTGAGCCTTTACTTTCTCTGACCTCTCAAGAAGCCACTGTGAGAGAGTTTCAAGCAGCAGGTATATAAGAGGATGGCTGTAGCTGGATTTTTTGCCATAAGTACATAAAGATCTTGTTCGATGAATAGTTGGACTCTCAGCTAGTTAGGGCATTTAGTGGTTGGTTTCTTATGGTCTTTCGATTTTGATTTTTTAATTTGGGTGTTTTTGTTTTGCTTTTTTTGGTTATTTGCTCTTTTTCCTTCTTCTTTAAGTTAGTATCCTTAGTTGGTGTTCCTGCTTAGATGTGTAGCAGGAGTAGTGAGATTGGTATAGTGCTATAGGGGCCCAGTTCCTATTAAGAGATGGCATTGGGGCTGTAGCAGTGGATTAGTGGTTGGAGTGCTTGCCTGGCATGTGCAAGGACCCTGGTTCAAACGCCAGCATCACGTACACAACTAATTGTTGGAGAAACAAAGGTCAAAGGCCAGATTAAAAAACAAAATTTATTCTTTCTCTCTCCCTCCTCTCTCTGTTTCCTCCCTTTCTCTCCCTCTTTTTTTAAAAAAAATCAATAAAATATGAAAGGAGATGGCCTTGACAGACCATATGAGGTTGTGAGAGCTATCAGTCATGGTGCGTTTGCCCCAGTGATACTAGCCTGCCATCTCCTCACTAGGGTAGTGGTGGCAGTGAAAGTCCTGCCAAAGGCAGGGCGGGTGTTCCAGATCATTTCTGAAATGAATGTGATGATGACCCTGGAACAGCCCAATGTGAAGAGGTATTTCAAGTTATTGAAACCCATGAATGCATCTACATTGTGATAGAACACACATGATAAGGACACCTATTTCACCATGTCTGGTCTGGTGGCATGCAGGAGGAGGAGATGCAGAGAATATTCAATCAGATCCTGTGTACTGTGGGCTACTGGCAGGAAAAGGATATCATGCACCAAGAGCTGAAGGCACAGAACATTGTAGTGGTTGAGAGGGGCAACATCAAACTGATAATTTCGGTACAATCATGAGAGTCACAGCTGGGCAGAAGCTGAGTAAGTTCCAGGGCACTTGCCTGTACCTTGGCCCCAAAGTCTTCCAGTTGCAAGCATACAAGGGCCTAAAGGTGGACATGTGGAGCCTCAGTGTCCTGTATTTCATATCTACAAGGGCATACCATTTACTGCAAACATCCCTTGAGAGTTGGCAAAACAGATCCTGGAGGCAAGATACCACATTGCTAACCATGTTACCGCTCAAGCACAAAGTCTCATAAGTAAAATGCTCACAGTGTACCCCATGCAGTGACCTACAGTAGAGCAAATCATTCAGCACCTATGTCTGAGAGAAGATGAAGAAGATTAACCACATCTTTATAGTAAGCTGATCCCCAAACACCCATACCTCAAAATCATGGCAATCCTGGTTGATATGGATTATAACCCATACAAGGTCTGGGTGTCTCTGGCCATAGAAAGTTCAATGATGCCATCACCAGATAAGCCAGGGGGCAGGCTGTATCTTTCTTCCAGGGGAAGGCCGTGAATCTGATGATTGGATCTCATCCACACCCCATGGATACTTTCAATTTCCCTGTTCTCCTAAAGAGGAGTGCATCTACCCTTTTCCTTGTGGGCATCAACTACCTGAGGAGGCCAAGCAGACAAGGAAGAAGCTCATCAGAAGTCTCAGCCTGCCTGCCTGCCACTGATCTCCATTTATTGTATTCAAAGACCCCTGCTCCCAGCATAGCCTCCAAGCACAACCCTAAGTCTCACATGTCCAAATCCTGGAGGAGCCTCAGCAGGTGCATCGCACCAGCAGAAAGCTGCAAATTCTCACAAGGTACCTCCACAAAAAAACTCCACAACAACAACCAGGGTTGGAGAGGGGTGACTAGCAGTATTACCCCTGCTTTCAAAGGCTGTATTGGTGCATGCCATGCATCACCCAAAATGTGGCTCCAGTGATTGGAAGAGAGAATGTGGTAGGTTCCAAAACAGAGTGGCTCCAGGGGAGTGGAGAGCTGTGAGAGACAAAATCAGTGGGCAGTCAGAGGACCCTGGGAGCTCTGGATCCTGACTCCAGGGCTTTGGTCACACGTATACAAAACAAATGCAGGAACCAGGTGTGCAAGCAGACTCAAGCTTCCCCACGTGGGTTTTCACTGACCACCTGTGGATCCACCTGGACAAAAGGAGTCTCCTCTGCCACCATCTGTGAGAGACACCAGAGACTGTTTTCCTGGAACATTCTCTCTGCCCTGCTCTTCTCTGTTCTTTCTCCCACACTTCTGGCATGGCAGAGACGTTTGTTTGTAAATTTTTTTTTCATAAATCCTATAACTAAATTGATGTGCCAAAGTTTGGTTTTTAAAAAACCTGGGGACCTCACAGAGAGGGTAGGAGCCCATCATCCATTCTCTCCAAGTTCTGAAACATTCTGCCTCCCTCTCCTATTCAGTGCACACAGAGACTCATTCATCTTGAGCCAACAGAGATGGAGACCCATTCACCTTGAGCCATTATAAAGGGTCCCTCACCTTTAGCCAGCATGGAGCACTCACTTGCTTTGACCTAGTGTAGATGAAGAATTATTCCCCTTGACCCTGTGTGGATGATGACTCTCTCCTTGAATGAGTTACTTGTAGCCAGTGGTGTTTGTTAGAAGGAATTCCTCTCCCAATCATCAGGCCCATCCCTGAGGTGTGTGGATGGGGTTGGCCACTGTTGGAGAAATCAATCTGAGAAGGCACTGGAGGCTACAGGTATTTTGTGGCATCATCAGCATGATACCGTGAGCAAGGAAGGAAAAGGTTGTCAGGTGTGCACCGGCCTGATGGCACAGTCCTGGGTGCTTCACCACATTCCATGTAGATTCCCATCCCAAAGTTGCCTCACAGCCCTTGCCTAATATAGTGGGCAAGAAGCACAACAGACTTTGGGAGAGGAGATATCAAATCATGTTATGGATGTTATCCACATAAAAGCAAAGTATACCAATATGGAAATGCTCTTAACTTTGAATTCTATTGATACTGGAATTTTTAAAGTTGTAGTGTACATAAATGAACAATAAACACTGCTTGGATTAGCCAAGAGTGGAGGCATAAGGCACCTTCCATTTGGGAAGGGCTGGGCCCCCGAGCTTCTCTGACAGCTTATTCCTGGAGTTCACCCTCGTCCTCAGAAGTGGATACCTTTCTTTACAAAATGCATATTACATGTGTCATTCCTTATTTTGCTATTTTCCAGTAGGGCCCAATCTGTGAAATTATCCAATGTCTTTGCTTTTGTCTTAAAGTCTTCACATATATTTCTAAAGGAAAAAATCCCAAGGATGGTAAATCCCCCTGCAGCAAAGCCACATAGCAGCTTCAGGTAGGGGCATATAAAGTACATCCAGCAAATGGTTGTGATCCAACATTGCCCTAGAGAATGGATTCCCTAATTGCTGCCTGAAAGTTTACACTATACATAAGATTCTAGGATGCAGGGGAGACATAATGAGGATCATGGAGGAGTGTGCTAGAGGAACAAGTGCCAGTCCACCCAGGCAACTCTGTGTCTGCAGAGGGGTCAGAGACGTGCAGTAACCCTGGAGGAGAAGGAGGCAGTGTAAGGAATGAATGTTGTTTGCATATTTTGTGTGAATTTGTCTTTGGAGCAGAAAGACAGGGTATCCAGTGCTACACTCTAGGCCTGCCACTGGGCAGAGCTAGGACTTGTCAGACAGGTATTCTCTCTTTGGCCAGTGTAACTCACTTTCTCTAAGTAAAAAGTAAAGATGAGTTCTTTGACTAAATAAAATGTGGGTGCTGAACCGCTTCACACTAAGGCCTTTCCATCATGTAGTGCCAAAACTATAGACCTTATCCCTATAGTCAAAGCTCAGTTTTCCCTTTTTGAACTCACAACACTTGTTCTCTCCAAGGCCTTCTTTGGTCTACCTCTCTAAATGTCCTATTCTTGCCTTCTAGTCACAAGTACAATGAGGTGGGGATGGAAGTGCGAATCCCCAAGTCATAGCAAGTCATGGGCAGGAGTTTAGCTACCCAGGTTTAATGCTTGTCTTCCACTCATCCTGAAAAGTAAAAGTCTCCAGTGCAGATAGGTTGAGGTCTTTCACAGCCAAAACTTATTACAGATTTTTTAGACTTAATGAAAAATTCATGGTAGTAATGTACAAATTATAATTTCTTAAGTAAATACCAGTTTCCATAAGTCACCAAAGCAAAAGGGTGTTGGAGTCCTTTCTTATTCTGAGAGTGAAACAAGTCTCAGATGCCCACTGGGGAGATGACCACTGGGGATTATATCCAGGAATGATGGGCCTTACTTGCTCTGACCTCAAAAGGAGTCATTGTAAAGGAATGTCAAATGCCAATTATATAAGATGGTGTCTTTCCTTGGGTGTTTGTCCATAAGTACAGGACACTCTTGGTGATCTGTGGAACTTCCAGTTAGTTATTACATTTGATGACTGATGGTTGGTGGCTGTGATCTTTGAATATATATTTTTTTTGATTTGTGTATTTTTGTTTTGCTGTGTTTTGGTTTCTTAATTTTGGTTGTTATTCTTCTCTTGTTGTTTGTTTGTTTGTTCAGTTAGCAACCTTAGTTGGTGCTCCCGCTTAGAATGTGTAGCAAGAGTAATCAGTCTTAAGCAGTGTTGTCAGAGCCCAGTTCCATTGAAGATACTGCCTTGTCAGAGGTCCTGAGGGCCATCAGGTGTGGTGGGTTTGTCCCAGTAAAACTAGCCTGCCATCTCCTCCTGTTTTGGGACATTTCTCTCTTCCATGTGGCAGAGATATTTGTTAATAAATTTGGTTCTCACAAATGGTATAATAAAGATTTGTCTTTTGGTTTTTATTTCTTTTTAATAGGTTGATTAAAAAAACAGGAGGTGAGCTCAGGGAGAGGGCAGGAGATCATCAGCCATCCTCCCCAAGGCCTGAACCATTGTGCCTCCCTCTCCTGTTCAGTGCAGATAAAGTCTCCTTCATATTGAGGAAGGGGAGATGGGAACTGGCTCAACTTGAGCCAGTGTAGGAGGTCCTCACCTTTAGCTAATATAGAGCACTTATTGCTTTGACCTAGTGTCAATGAAAACTAATTCCCCTTGAGCCTATGTGGATGGAGACACTTCCCTGAATGATTTACTTATAGCTGGTAGCCTTTGAATTCCTTGCCCTGTCATCCCCAAATCCTGGCTTCCTCACTCTGCACAGCTTCAGACCATCTCCAGACCTCAGAAAGTCCCAGTTGAAGCCTCTCTTCTGCCCACCACATCTGTGTGTATGGGCTGGCCTGCAGATGGTGGGGCTCTGAGAGCCCACCCGGGATCATGTCTGAGAAGTAAAAGCTACAGCTGAAAGGCACTCAGACTGCCTCGGGGTCATGCCAATCACACAATGGCTCAATAAGAAAGCGCCACATGCCTCTTTGCTACTCCTAGCTCTCCTCCAGAAGTCTGCAAAAGCCCCAGTCTTCCCCAGAAGGCATGGCTCCCATGGTTTACCAACTCACAGCCTGGCTGAAAAAAAGAACAAAGCTGGAGGACACTGTCCAGAAAGACAGGGACACTGTGACCGGGATAATGTCACTCTGTATCCTGAGTTAATGGCACCTGAATGGTTCCCCACAGGTCTTAATTTACATGCCAGGTGGCTGTTCTGTAGGCTCCCCTGCTTCCTCATCAAGGCACACAGAGTGTGTGTGTGATAAACTCCCAGTCCACATTCATTGAAGTGTCACAAGCTTCCCTGGGCTCCCTTCATTATTCCCACTGCTTCTCTCATATGTTAAAATTTATGAAAGGTAATGGGGAAGACACACCCAAATTGGACTTAGAACCAACAAAATCCTTTGGAGTACCTCTGCAGGGCTACCTAGAAATTGACCTCATTTGTATTGAATTTCAGAAGAAACTTCTAAAAGGATGGTTTGTGTCTATGTTGTTTATTAAGGTAAACACTCGAAACATGTGGTTATTGAGCACTTAATATATGGCTAATGTGACCATGGAATAGAATTTGAAATTTATGAGGACACAGTAGTGCATCCCTGTAATGCCATCAATTTGGGAGGCATTGCAAATTTGAGCTCACCTTGGCCTTAAGACCCTGACTCACAATTAAAAAAAAAAAACTATAAAGAGAAATAGGGATGTAACTTTGCTCCCTTCAGTTTGTTCTTCAGTGTGAAAAAGAAAAAGAAAAAATCGAAATACTTAAACATTGCTAGTGGCTAACCTATTGAACTAAACAGTTTTAAAGATTAGGAGTTTGTAATTTATGCTTAATAGTTTGGGGCCCTTGTACTCTTTGATTCTATACCTAGGGCTGTACTCCTTAACTTTCTCTGAATTTCTGAGAAGGGAGATGAAGAATCATATTACTGTGGAACTTTAATTTGAGACTCTGAGAGGACTGGAGTGCATAAATGGATTTGAATATTAGCAGAGAACGGGAAAATGAATGCACGGAATTAAGTGAAAGGCATGAGTCTTTTCCAAGAGTGGAGATTATTTACAGTATCTTTAGGCACTGCTTTGTTGGGAAAGTAGATAAGGCACAAGGTTTTCTGCCCGTCATCAAAGAGCCTGAGATTCCATTTAGACAGAAACATCTAACATACATGAAAGAATAAATGGTACCACAAGCTTGTACCAAACCAAGTCCTTAAGTATATGATGGTATGACATGCCAGTGGAGTACAGAGCAGAATGTGTTAATCCATGCAAGAAGTATTCCAAGTGGTGCACTAGGTACCTCAGCAAACAAGAGACATTAGATATATGAGAGAAAGAGAGAGAGAGAGAGGGATGGAAAGAGAGAATTTCAAGTAGGAGATGAGATATTCTGTTTTAATTTTTGAATAAATTCCTCGTCGGGGGAGAATGGGTTGATGAGGAGCAAAGTACACAGGGAAATTAGTTAGGAGGCCCTGGAAGTGTTCACAGAAATGATGAGGGTGGCTTGATTAAGTATTGTAGTGGTGGTGAGGTGAGGGGTCAGTGGATTTTGCAGGTAAATTTGTGGTAGAGAAAGTAGGAAGCATTGATGGAATGGATATGTGGTTTAACTTAAAAGGAGGTGTCAAGAGGTCATATAGTTTTCTGACTTGAGCAAATCGGTAGAGTGTAGTACCAGTAGTTGGTATGGAGGAAGACACTGGTTGTTATAGGTTTGATACATTTAGGAGAAGAAAATGAAAATATCACTTTTAGATGTGTTGACTTGTTTAAGAGCTTCACAGTTTAAGATAACAAGCAAGCAGCTAAGTCTGAAGGTTAGTTAAGAAATGTGGAGTAGGGGCTGGAGCAGTGGCTCCCTGGTTACAGTGCTTGCCTGGCATGAGTGAGGACACAGGTTCAAACCCCAGTACCCACACACACAACTAAGAGTCAGGGCAACGAAAGCCATGTGAAAAACTAAAGATTGATTCTCTCTCTCTCTTTCACTCTCTCACTGTCCTTCTCTCTTTAAAAAAAAAAAAAAGAAATGTGGAGTAGAGATATTTATATGTTGTTATTCTTAAGGGGATTATACATAAAGCTCTGAGAATGCACAAGCACCCAGAGTATGCAGGAGTGTGAGGCAGGGAGCAAAGATGTCAAAGGATGCTCAGAAGAAATTCGAAAGAACTCCAATTTCTCTAGTATTTTGCATTTATTTGTGCAAAACTGTATAATTTTGTTTTTCCTAATGATACCTTCCTTTCTCAATATCAGCAAACCAGGCAAGCACGCACACACACACACACACACACACACACACACACACACAATGTCCTGTTTCAATTCAGGAAAGCAATAGTAAAAGTGTGAATGATACAGAGCTTTGAGTTACTGAACAGCTTTGCAACCTGTAGAACAAGAGTAATTTGAACACAAGTATTTTTTGCATAGATTGAAATCAAGTAATATTCAATTTCACATACTACTTTTTTCATTTTGGCAAACACACTGTGACATGTTAAGATAGACTGTATCTGGAATGTGGGTTTATGGACTTTTTTCCTTCCTCTAAATGTTTTGTTTTTTAAAGTGACCATAAACTAATTTTATGCTAAGAAAGATCTATATTGATTTTTAAAGATTTAACAGAAGAGTGAATATTATTGTGGAAAAAAGGGAAAAAAGCTCTTAAGAAAAAATTTCTGGACACAACTAACTTAGCAGAAAGACTGTATCTGATTGCAAAATCAACAAAAGTTGAGCGTTGTACAGGGTGGGTAACTATTACAAGGTTCTGTTTTTCATCTTCCTCCTTTAAAAAATTCTCCTGGCATTCTTGAATACCTCATAAGTGTATTCACACTTTTTTTCCCCTTGATTATTTCTGAATTCTACATTTGGATCTCTCGTTCTCCTAATATTGGTAGTAAACATGTGATCTATTTGTGTGCTCTTTGCTTACTAATTGTATTCTACGTAAACAAAATCTTGAAGGCTGAGTGGCTTGACTTCATTAGAGAGTATGAGATTATTTGTGTAACATAATTTAAATATCATGTACAAATTTTGCATAACATAGTAAAAACTAATATTTACAAAATAATGTATTTATTTGCAGTAACAGAATTACCTCCCATTAAAGGTATTGTAACTTGTCCTGTTTGTTGACTCTGCTTGACTATTTTAGCCAGTGAAATATTAGTATATATAAAGAAAACAGGAGCTCAAGGTGTCCTTTTGTAGTTAGATTTGTTTCTGAAATTCAGTCACTTTCTTTATTAGTTCTAATGGATTTTTATACCACTTACAGACTGACAAAGAATCATATCAGCTCTCTGAACTACAGATTTCAACTGCCTACTAAATATTTTTAACTGAATGATTGACGGAAATAAAAAACTTAACATTTCAACAAACACACTAATTTTTCATTCAAAGGAAAAACCTTTAGTGCTATCCCATGTTCCAATACTTTCTCAATTCTTATTGATTCCACCTTTCAAATACATCCAGAATTCAACCATTCTAATTGTTTCCCCCACTACCACCTTGTTTCAGGCCCCTGTATTTCTTGCCCATGTTAATAAAAGTATTTCCCAGCTACTGTTCCTGTTTATACCATTTCTGCCCTCAGTCTACAAGTCTCAACTAATTTACTACGGCAGTTGAAACAAACTGTCACAAAATTTGTGATTTATAACAACCATTCATTATCTCATAGTTTCTTCCATAAGTCAGAAGTTCAGGCATAGGTTGGCTTAGTTGACTCTGTTTAGGTTAAAATTAAGGCTGCATGTCTTTCTGCAAGCTCTAGGGAAAAGAATACTTCAGTATCTCCTAGAATGTTCATACCAAGCAGGATAAGCCTGAGACTCCCAGTTTTCTTCCTGACTTTTGGTCAGGTATGATCAACTTGTTCAACTTCTAGATGTCCCCCATATTCCTTGAATTTTAACCCCCAATTCTTCCAAGTTCCATGCCACTAAAAGTGAGTGGCATCTTTCCCATACGTTTAATTTCCTTGCTACCTCCCTCTTCTGCCTCATGTGGCTAGCAACAGATGGAGAAATTTCTAAGCTTCTAAGGGCCCAATTGATTACATTGGTCCTGCTCAGATAATTCGTAATAATCTCACTATCCTAAGACACATAATCTTAATTATCTTTAGAGTTCCTTCACAGCAGTACCCAGATTAGTGTTTAATTAAATAACCATAGGAAAAGAATCTTAGAGAAGAGGTTTAAAGTTCTCTCTAACACAGCAGCCAAAAGATGCTACTAGAAGATATAGCAAATTATGTTTTTCCTCTGCTCTACACCATATAATGGTTTTATGCAAAGTAAAAGTCAATATTTTTTAGAATGGCCTACAAAGTCCTATGCAATCTCTTCTCCCATTACCCATGAGTTCATTTATTATTACTCCTACTACTACAGTTTTCCTCTGAGGAAAAGACATTTTAAAATTGTTTACTCTTTTTAATGATCTTAAAATGCACAAGTAAGTATCCTTTTATCTGTTTTTTTAAAAGCAAATTAATTTTTAAATTTGTGTAAACTACTGTTTCCGAATCTCATCACTACTTCTATTTATTTTTAATTAATTTATTTAGATACTGGGTTTGAAAGCCAGGGTACTTTACCATGACTACATTCCTACTCCGTTTTTTTACTTTGATACAGGATTTCACTAAGATGCTGAAGGTCTCACTAACATGTTATGGGGTGCCCTTGAACTTGTAATACCCCTGTCTCAGACTTTTGAGTCACTGGGATT
This sequence comes from Aplodontia rufa, assembly GCA_004027875.1. NCBI lineage: Eukaryota > Metazoa > Chordata > Mammalia > Rodentia > Aplodontiidae > Aplodontia > Aplodontia rufa. The sequence goes on along the minus strand of PVKS010011341.1, from coordinate 15,453 downwards.
ACAGGTATGAACCCCTGCACCCAGCTCTTCACTACTTGTATTTTATGTAGCATAATTCTTTCTTGTAAAAGGCTGTCCTATGCATTTTCAGATATTTAATACATCTCTGGATTCTACTCATTAGATGTATCCACACCATAGTGGTGTGACAACAAAACATTGGCAGATATTATCAAATATCTCCTGGGTGACAAAATTCCCACTAGTGAGAAATACAAAACGTTAAAAATGAGGATAATTTTAATACCAAAAACATGCAGACATTAGTGCCAGATACTAGTGCACTTAATTTCTAATTTGGGGAGTTTCAGAATTTCTCTTTAATACATTTTGTATAAATATATTACTTTGGAAAGATAAAAATGACAGTAGTTTTGCACCAATGAGCAACTTTTATTCAATCAAAAACAATCAAATATATTTTTTTTAAAAAGATACTTATTGAAAACAAAGTGAGCTCATAAATGAACATAATTACATCTTCAGTACTCTTAAACAAAACCCTGTCTTTATAAAAATGCCTCATGTTAATATCCAATCTCTGGGTTTTAATAAATTCATTTTCAATAAACTAAGGCTGCATGCTTAAGAAATCTCCACTGAATATTTTAAATTAATCATGAACAAATTTTAAATAAGAGCTAAGTACATGTCCTCTGGCTTTCAGTATAAGGCTAGTTATAGAACTCTAGGATACTGCAAAATTTTGGAAAATGAAACTCTAATAAATGAATCCAAGTTATTTTCATTTTGTTTTGATGGAAAAAATATGCATGATGTAATGGTCATATGCTATTTCTGACTTCTGAATAGGAACAAAAGTATCAGTTCAGAAAGAATGCAAGTCAAGGGCACATTCTAGCAGCAGCAGCAGCATCAGAAAGAGAAAAATAGTATCTTTAGACACGATGATTGCAAAAGTTACCTCCAAGGACATCCACGAATGAATGCACTTTCAAATTAAAATAGCATTAAAAGCAGAAAGTAATTTCTTTTTTCTCAGCAGCTTATAGACAACAAAATTTCAGCAAAAATTCAAAATAAATTGCAATTAAAAATAAATAATAACAGGAAAACTTAGTTATAAATGGAAAATTATTAATTGACATTTTTAACGTTTATACTAAAATGAATTAAATTTAATTTCAAATTTTCAAATAAACAAAATTAAGATAATATTTTAAGTGTTACTCTTTTACATTTACATCTAACATTAGTTATATTAAAAATTCTTCATTTATTGATATTTGTTCTGTTATTCAACTATTTCCTGCTAGTTTTCTCTGTGCTCAGCACTGTTCTTTGCATTACTGAATTACAGATATGAAATCTTGCATCGTGAACCTTGTGTTCTAGTGCATTAAGAAGATAAAGAAATTAACAAAGAATGAGTAATAAAATGCAAGGTAATACTAGTAAGGATGAAATGAGTCTGGGAGTTAACTGGATCCAGTGGTTGGAAAAGGCTCCATAAAAAATGATTCTACATCAGGCCTTGAATGAAAAGAATATCTCTGAGATTCCAGTGGTGGAAAAAAATCACTAATGTAGTACATAAAATCAAGTTTTTATTAGGAGGAAACTGGAATATTTTGCCTAAGCTTTCGTGTTCATGGCACAATGCTTCTTCCTGGAATCATGGAAGAAAGAAAATAAAAAGGAACTAAAAAATGCCATAGAAACTACATATTAGTATAACAAGTGTTACTACAATTTTGTATATATCCTAGAAACATGAACTTGGTAATTCTTCAGGCAGCAATGAATTCTGTGACATCCAAATTAAAAGTGTAAATCAAATACAGTGAACATTGTTTCAGTCAAATGGATGAAGCACTGTGGAAAAATGTTTGTGTGGAATGAAAATTGATATTTCAAAGTAGAAAAAATAATAATAGATTATCCAATAAAAAGTTGACAGTCTATAATTGAAGAAAAGAGAGTTGAAATTCAAAAAAATAATGAAAACATTTGTAGGTTTAGAAGCCATGAGGGTTAAGACGTAAAGTGATTATTTTACAAGTTGTAAGAACATATCCATTTAAATAAGCTGCCTATTTCTTCAGAGGCAAACTGATGCCTCTCAGAAGATTTGTCCTAAATATGAGTTTGTAATTTTTCTATAAAGCAGAGTCTAATATTAGTGAGTATAAACCCATTAATTATTTTATGGGGGAGTATTTGTAATTGGTTCCTATTTTGTAAAAGCCCTAGGAGTCTCTAAATATGCCCAATCTTTGTATACTGCTTTAGGAAAATGAATGAGTGTCACATCAAAATGCTAGGGGACATTGAGACTGGCCAATTGGGCAAATATAGAAATGTAAAATATAATGACCCTGATCATCTGTTGATATCTTGAAAGGCAAATATAGCTTCTCTAAGGTTAAAATCTCTTATTCTCTGTGCTGTTATATTTGATTATGATATATATTCCTCAAACCCTCCCAAATCACTCTCCTAAGATATTTAAGACCCCTTAGTTATTTATTTATCACAATGGTTACAAGTGCTTCTTATAATTATCAATCATTAAATCTGAATGTCTAAGTCATTAATGTAGTCAGATTATCCTTAATGTTTCTTATCTAAATTAATAACTTTTCTTGAATTTGTGAAAAATTTCTGTGTACTCTGAAAGTATCAAAATAAATATTTATGATGTAAGGATATGTAAGACAAAAATAAATCAATCTTAAAAGATTCAAAAGTAGAATGAACAAAGTACTAGTATTTAGTTCCCTAAAACATACTGCCAAATCATTTGTAAACACCTGTGAATGCCTGTAATCAACATTACCCCCTAGAGTAATTTATTCAGAAGTTCTCTATACCTATTTTTAATAAAAGAGAACTGTCACACAGTTCTTGTTTATAAAAGGCAAACAAAATCTGTAACGGAGACACGGTGCTTTGTCATGATTTTAAGTACACATAAATATTTCAAAGTGATAATTCTAATCCCGCTGTTGATATATGAATAAATTCCATTTGGTAGATACGTTAAATTTCTCAGGATTTTGGAAGATCATACTTTTTAAAAGAGGGAAGAAGAGTGAGATAGAGAGAGAGAAAGACAGAATCAATTTTATTTAGGTTTCCATATGGCTTTCATTGCTACCACACTTCCTTGTATACCTTGGTGCTGGAGTTTGAATCTGTGTCTTCCTGCATGCCAGGCAAGAAATTTAACTGATGAGCCACTGCTCCAGCCCCTTGGAAGTTCATTTTAACAGATGAAAATAGTAATCTGTTATATAGATACATGTTAACTGGCATAGATTTATTTCTCATTATTAAGATGAAAATCCTGAAATCTCTAAGTATTTGCAATCAAAAGTCATCCCTGTATTCTACAAAGAAGTTAGAATTAAGCATTGATGTTTTTAAGTATAATAAGACAACAAGTGATTTGTTTTGTTACCAGGGATTTGATAAATTGCAGTTTAACATGAGTAATTCCTATAAGCAAATATAAATGAACTGTGAACAAAACTATTGTTTAGGGAATTTTGTATTTGTGTATATTAATTGCCTTGGTTTTCAAGGTTGACTGATGCATTATAATTCAAACTTCAAACGCCCTTCAAATTAGCAGTCTATACATGAATTGAAATCCTTACAAAGAAATAGCTTCAGAAGCTATGCAATTTCATTTTAAGAATACCTAGGAATATACATACATTTCTTTTTGTTTTTCTTTATTTTTCGGGCTAGATATGAAAAGCCTAATGAGCATCCCATTTTTAAAAGTATTCAGAATGCTTTTTTTTCTGAAAATAGAAAAAAGATGTTTATAATAATAGGTAAAAATTTCTGCACTAAGGGGTAAAATTAGAATTTCATAGCTTCAAAAATCCCTTCCTAAAAATCAGATATGCATACTAAAATCAACAAAATATACCCTACTGTCCTTTTAGCAACAATACACTTAATTTAGGAGGTATTGCAAGTGATTCCTTATAGTTAAGAGTCAGCTCAATATTTGTTATCTAAATGAAACTGAATAATCTACACAAACAAAATCCACTATTTTTTATCTTAAAACAATCCTTTTTCAAAATCCTAATATTTCCTAGGCAACTAAATAAGAAATTCTAATTTTAAAGTATTTTAAAGATCTTTTATAGCTTTTCTTTGCCTGTTTTTATAAGTTTCACTTCCATTTCCAGACAAAATCAGGGAGTGCTAAAAATAACAAATGTGACTAATTCTCAATTACCTGCAATAAAGAGAACTCAAACAGGGAACCAACATGCTGGAATAAATTATACCCACTGATAGCTTAAAAATCCAATTTTAACCATTACTTTCAAACTCCTCCTTATTAACAAATAAAATTGGACTTCCTTAAATTCCATTTCTTCTTTCTTCATCTGAAAATTCCCCTGATGGAGGTGCTAGCATGAAAATAAATGTCCCAAGGATGGACAGGGGGAGATAAAAAGGAGCAAGAAAATAACAAAAATTCATTAAGTACTAATTCATTCATTTTAGAGTCAGGTTTCAAATGGACCTTAGGTTGGACTATAATATAGATGATGCTAACATTCTTTCAAATTTTAAATTGAATGATTTTGTATAATTAAAATACAGAACTGTATCTCCATAAAATAATTCAAATTTTATATTTTTGTAATAAAATTAATTTTTTCATTTAAAATATGAATCATTATTAATATGAGGAAATGAGGCTTTACAAACACAGTATCTGTGTAGATACCTTAAAATCTAATGTATTAGTGTAGATATTTTAAAATGTAGTTCAGTCTTGAACTTTTGATTTCCTTGAGAAAATCATTTAATTTGGCCATAGTTCCTCATCTGTATAAGTGAAAATAAATGATGTCAAGAAACTTCATTGATGTAAGAAACATCAGATGTTAGGTGAAATTTCCTAAAAGAAATGATAACTTTTATGGGGTGACAATTTGTACCTGAGACATGTATCATTCTCCATTGTGTATAAATAAATGTGTGTGTAAGGGGTGTATTACTTTTTCCTTTTAAATTATATGATGACTGGATAGAGGGAGGGTTATAAGTATAGATATGTGATAAAGAAAATATAACAAAAGAACAGTTACTAAGTCTAGAATTTACATATCTCTGAGTGTTTACAGTATAATTTTTCAACTTCTATGACTGAAAATTTTCAGTATTTTAGAAATAAAAATCAAAATTCTATAAGAAAATATCTACAAATAAGTTCAATTTAATATTAGAAAATAATTAAATATTGCATATGTTGGTCTTCTCTGATCATACAAGTATTTTATCAACATGTAGAAATATTAGAACCTCTACATTTCATTGGTTAAAATGTTATATAATCACTTCAGAAAACAAATAATTTCTTCAAATTTTAAATATATAATTACTATAAAACTAGCTATTCTTTATGTATTCACCCAAGAAATTTTTAAAAGAATACAAATTATATATATAAGGATGGATGTTCACAAGACAGTTAAGAACTAAACAACGGGGCTGGAGCAGTGGCTCAGTGTTTATAGCGCTTGCCTAGCATGCGGAAGGACACGGGCCTGTACCCCCAAACCACATACATAATGAGGTGTTGGAGCAATGAAAGCAACATGAAAAACTAAAATCAAAATTGATTCTTTCTTTCTCTCTCTCACTGTCCCTCTCTCTTTAAAAAAAAAAAGTACTAAGCAATGCAAATGACCTTAATAACATTGGCATATGATGGATAAACAGCTAATCTATGGGAATACTAATGAGCAAAAAAAGGAATGAACTATAGATATATAACATTGGCAATATGAATGAACTTCAAGCACATTATGCAAATGAACAAAGGGAGGAAAATGTACATATTTCATGCTTCTAGAAAATTCAAACTATTCTTTTGTAACAGCCTTACTGTTGTCTGGAAGAGGATGAACAAAGAGAAGAAGAGTCTACAAAAGGGCAAAAGGAAACTTTTGGGTGTGATAGAAATATGTGTTAGTTTTATTATGGTGAAAGTTTTTTGAGTGGACATATGCTGAAAATTGCCAAGTTTTATGCTTTAAATATGTGCAATTTAGTTTTATTCTAGTATGACTTCATAAAATTACAAAATGATTACACAAGTTTGTCTTTTCAAACACTCTTAAATACACAAAGAGAAATGTTATTGGAAGCACTATAACATAATATAATATAAAGAACATTATTATAAAATTTATATTTGTAGGGCCTTTTGTGCAAAATGGCTTTAATTATTTCCATATAGCCTTCATGGATATGTGTCATATCTCATGTGTATGTCAGCTTCATACATGAGCTTTGTGAGTGTGCAACCTGTTCAGTCACAGAGGTTTCCATGCTTGATTTAATGTTTTGATAGTGATACCTCAAATTTCTTTAGAATTTTTAAATAAGGGACTCCTCATTGTCATTTGCCACTGTGTCAGAAAAATTATATACCCAAATTAGTCCCAGATCATGAAATTTTTAGAGATACAATGTAATAGAATTAAACCTCTTTGTAATCAAGAGGAAATATGTTCTAAGTGTTCACATTTTGTAAATGCTACAAATGACAAGATATATGCTAAGCAAAGATTTTCCTGAGCAAATCAGGAAATAACAACTATTGAATCTCTGGATACTTGATGAAAAATTTCCCCCCAAGTCATATTTCCTTCATTGGTTTTTCCTTTTTAGATCTTGTTATAAATTACACATCATTCTTCTAATTCATGCTCAGTAGTAAGAGATCACCTCTAAGAGTTTTTAGAGAGTTGATGATGTACATGTTATTTGCTATGGGACTTTGCAGAGAAAAATACGTTAAATGCCCTTCCCAGATGATTTTTTTTGTAACAAAATTACTAAAACAGTGTGTACTGTACTAAAATTTTCAAGCAATAAACAGAAAGAGACTAATTGCAATACTACTGATATAATAATCTTGAGCCTCTTTTATCAACAGGCAAGATGAATATCAATAAACGGATCCTATACTATTAACAAGAGAAACTGATTAATAATGTGTCCCTAGGTAATTTGCTGGGATTTCTTTGTGAAACAGAAATTTACCTTTCGTTTCTTCTCCCACTTTAAAAGTTTCTTTTTTGCATATTACTTGGTAGAGACCAACAAAAAGTTCTTGTCTTAGTAACATACAAACTGACAAGAACAATACCAAGTCCTGGATCACTTGCTTATTGTCTCACAGCTAGATACAGATACCTTTCAGAGCCTGATAATGAAAGGTTCTAAAACTTTTCTGAGTTAAGAAACTCCTTCTCCATGAACAGAAAAATAGAGACACTAAAAATTCACGAGCTGAACACAAGAGAGTAAGTTGTTCATATTAATAATCATAAATTGGGCTTGCAATAAGGAGCGATGTATAATAATTGTCATCATATTACACAATTTAGCTCATAGGCAGATTGTTCATATTACTATGAAACTAAAGTAAACAAATAATTGGCTGCTAGAGTCAAAATTTATTCTGGAAATTTCTGGGACAAAGGACACTGGGCTTCAATAAGAGCAGTGTCAAATGGCCAGGGGCATTCCACCAACATGAATAATATGCCCTAAATATTTACACAATTAGATTCATTATTTACAGCATAAAATTAGTTGCCATAAGTAACATAAGTAATTACATTATAATGAGTTGGGACTATATTAAAATAGGTATACCATGAGTGTACCTATTAGTCAAGGTATAGAAATGACTCTGATTTGATTACTGGTTGGCTGATGGGGAAGATCTCAAGATTTGCACTTGCAAAGAGTTCCAAAAGTTTGACTTAGTCCTGCTGTTATTGTTTAAATGTGAGGTTCCCCCACAAAGCTCATTTGTTATAAAAAACAAGAATTTTCAAAGGGAAAATAATTGTGTTATGAGAGTCTTAACATATCAGATCTACTGATAGGGAGAGACTGAGTAGTAACTATAGGTAGATAGGGTGTGGCTGGAGGATATTGGATTTATATTTTTTCCCTGGTGAACAGAGCTTTACCTGCTTACTGACAGCCAATATCCTGCCATACTCTTCTGATGGAATGTTCTGCTTCACCTGAGCCCAAAGCAGTGGAGTTCACCATCTATGGACTGAGACCTCTGAAACTATGAGAACCAAATAAACTTTCCCTCCTGTAAAACTGTTCTTGTCAAGTCACAAGGCAGGGGTGAAAAAGTGTTATCTTAGATGAGAGTATAAGGAAAAACGAGACAATTACTAGATTATTTCACAAATCCCACTCTCCAGAAGGCTTCCCCAGCTACAATGTTCCATTACCTTCAGGATTACATAATCCCCAAATCTCTTCTACCATTAATAATTCCATTTATTAAGTCTGTTAAAATAAATGGTCTATAAATTTAAAACAATATATCATGCAGAATAGCTGAGATCCTAACGTAAAATACATTTGGCCACATTACTTTAGTAAATGATATTCCTGATTCCTATGTTGGTAATTGTTCCAGTTTTCACTACAACCTTTCAAACTTTACATTCATTGTAGCAACTTTTATCATTTTATCTTGTAATTTTGAAGTAAATGCACCAAAAGTAAAAAATAAAAAATATAAAACAGAAGAGGAAAAGTTGTTACAGAAGTAAGTCAGTCTTCCTAAGGGCAGAAACTGTTCATCTTTCTTAGGTTTGAGGTGATGATATAAGGTAATCTATCTGTCCAGTCTTTCTGATAAGATCAGACAGCAAGAAAGGGAAAAATGCAAACTGCCAGAATAAGAAAGTTCAAGGAAGAACTCTTAACCAAAAGGCAAAGACTTTCATTTCCACTTTAATACTATTATGTGGAATAGGAGGATAAGTGAAAAACTAAGAAAAAAATCAGATACATCATGAAATCATTTTACCTTATTTGGAGAAAGGAGAAGACTCAAGGAAATTCCTTTCTTTTATATCATGCTGAATCCACCTTAATTTTGACCTTCTAAGATTTTCCAACCTTGTCACTGTTGACATTTTGAGCCAGATAATTCTTTGTCTTGCACATTTTAGAATATTTTGCAGTATCCCTGGTGTCTACCCTCCTTATAGGCCAGGAGTAGCATTCCCTTCCCCTAAGTCATAAAAAGGAAAAATGTATTTCTTGGCCTGGTAGTCTGCTTAATGCTGGTATTACCATTCATAAGTTTCATACTATGAAACATAAGTAAAATTGTTAACTTTTAATAATGTTTTATTCTCAATGTGAACCTACATCAATGGATAACCTATTAGTTTGGGTGACATGGCAGAAATCATCTTGCCACTGGAAAAGTAAGTAAATGGTTGGAAATGTAAGCTGGAGAAAAAAATAGCTCCTGACATGCTGAGCTCACACCAGGTTACAAAGTGCAATGGCAGTAAGTAGAACATTGTGGTATGAAATTCATTAGCAAGACACTGACCATATCCATGTAATAACCATGGATAAGCAGATAGATCTGAGGAAGCTGGTTAAGTTTAAAATAAACTGCTTTGGTATCTTGGTGATATTTAAAAAAAAAAAGCTTTATATTTTGAAGTGATTTTCAACTTACAGAAAAGTTAGAAATATGGTACAGAGTTGTGAGCTTCATCCAGTGTGCCCTAATGTTAGCATTTAATTATAAGTAATCAAATGAATAATTAATATTGATAGAATGTTATTAACTAAACTACAGACTATAATTACTTCAACAGTTTTGTTTTTTTTTTAATGTCCTCTTCTTGTTGGAGATGGGCCAGAGTGCAGTGAACCTGTCAACTGATGCCTGGCAAGAACATACATTTGTGCCAGGTAGGGAGGTTGTCTGCACAGTCACCGCCCATGTCCTGGATGATATCTGCTGTTTACTCAAAGCTCTGAACTATCATCTGTAGTTATCTAGTAACCTAGAAGACTGCTCTCATTATCTTTGGAGTATAAAGCCTTGACTATGAATAATTCGCATACCATACCCTTCAATATATAATTCTTGTAGTCTTATTAATGGAATTCTGCTTTGCATCCTGCTGTCCAGTTAACTACCTGCTACGCCCCATAAAACCTCATGCTGTACTCAGTAAACTCAGAGTTTTGCTCAGAGTCTACAGTGTATGCCTTGCAGTCTCTCTCCAGCTACCCCACTGTCATTCTTTTGCATAAGCAGTCACAGGCACCTGTGGCACTTCCTAATCAAGGATATAATCCATGATTTTAGATGGTATTTAGCTACCAGGTCTTCTGAATGCCATCCAACCTTAGTACATCATTATCTTTCAGGTTCTTAACACATTCAAATAGTACTTGTAAGCTATTTGACAGACTATACCTTAGTATTTATTTGTGTGGTGTTTTCTCATTTTCTCATCATTGTAATAGTTTCTTAGAATAGCACAAAAAATGATGTCGTACCCTTACTTAGAGTATATTAAAAAAATGCATAAAAATGTCTCACTACTAATGATATTAAATTTGATCACTTGATCAACATGGAGTTTGCCAGATTTACTCACTATAAAGTGATTAAAGCTTCCAGAAGGTTCACTGACTTACTGAAGTGGAATATTACCCAAGTACTGCAATTATTCTGAACTTCTTGTTATTCAGAATCACACGAAAATTAATTTGCACTGATTTAAGCCTCAAGTTTGTAGTAACTTATTACAGCATCAATAGTTAATTAATACAGTACTCATATTCTTAGCTAATATAAAAATGCAATTTGTCAGGTATTTCTGAGGAAAAAAGGATATTTGCATGAATCAATGTTTATATCCTCTAAAAATAATTTGATATAACCTGGAAAATGAGAAACTCTAATTCCATACAACACAGCAGGATGGAAATAAAAGATTTTGATCTGAAAATATCAACATTATATGTGCTATTAATTCCAAGTATACTTTATTTCAGGATCAGTAGAGCGAAGCTACACTATTCTTCAAAGAGAAAAATCAGGAAAGACCTGCCAACTAGGTTGGTTATAAGAATGAAATAGAAAGTACATCAAGTAACACCCAGAATTAAACAATTCAAGACATTATCTAACAAAATAATTTACTGTGGTAGTTAATTGAATATAATCTTCTATGCATTTCTGAAAACAATTACATGTGTTTGCAAGCTTGTGTGCCTATGCATGCAAATACTCTTTTTATTTGCAGTAGATTACATAAAGGGATTAATGTTTCATTACATGGAAACCATAGGCATTCTTAAGTATTTTCTCTGGTTGATGCAGAATATAACACTAATAATACTGAGGAAAATACTCCTATTATTCTTAAACATTCATATTCATTTGCACCTTTTCTTGAATATTACTTGTAATAGTCACATTCTGCTCTTGTAGTCACAGAAGTACTATTCTCATTTTTATTGCATGCCCTTTTCCTAATATTACTTTGAGTGTTCTCCTTGATTGCATGGAATCAAAGCTTGCTTATTTTTTATTTGGGTGCTTCTGAAAAATAACCATAACTCTCCTAAATTAAAACTGTTGTCATCATTAGTTGTCTGGATTTTGAAAATACTCCCAAGCAGTTACCTCACTTTGGTAACATTATTTTTATTTCAATAATATTGCTTAAAATTACAATATTTTCAATGGTGTCTATGGCTATTGAATAGTTTCTTCACTTTGACATGATTTATTTCAATTTGATTAATTAAAATATAATCTAAACATAAGTAAAATATAATCTAAAACAGAAGCTAAAATGAGACTGGATGATAAAGGTAATGTTTAAGGATTATCTCATTTGGGAATATTATCAAATCAAGCAATACTTATTTTACCTTACATCCTAAGACACAATTGGGAGCATAGGACTTTTTTTTAATTAATGTTCTTGAATTGAAATGAAGATCCCTCTTTACTCAAAAACTTACTTTGTTTCTCAGAACACCATGCAAGAATGATTTTGTTTAATCTTTTTATTTTGTATAAAAATGACCATGGAATGCCTATAGTAATTTCTCTTATCATGTGCTAAAAATACCATTGCTGAGTGCCTGCTATGCTTAAGGAATTGTGCTACAGAAATAATAATCAATATTTTAAAATTAAAAAATGGAATAATGAGAAGCTAGTTGGAAGTATTAAGCTTTGCCTAGAGTTTGCTTGGGGAAACTCAGGCCAAGAATGGGAAAATGAACTATACTGAAATAGCCCAAGGTGTCAGGCTGAAGCCTGATGAAAGAGATGGAAACACAACATTAGTCAGTGGGCTTTGCTTTCACTGCTTAGAGTGTAAGAGATGGACTTGGAAAAGTAAAACTTTCCCTTAGGCAGGGAAATAGATGCATGGGTGCTTCTCCAGGATGGGCAGCTGCCAGTCTAGAAATTAAGCTAACCACTGTACCAGACAAGAAAGTCAGGAAACTATTCCAGGCAGGCAAGTATGATTAATACTCAGCCATTTATCCACCCACCAGGACACATTCACATTTCAAACACTGAAGTATGAACACAAAAGCAATTTTCCTCCTTATAGGATTTTGTATTGCCTTGATTGCTAACTAGCTTTCTTAGTGGTCAAAGAAAGGTGACCTCAGACCTTCACTCAATTTATTATGCTTCTCTTTCTGTGTCCTATTTTCATAGTTTGGTCTGTTGTTATTAGAGTCCCTACTCCTAAGTAAAAATAAATCAGAACTAACATTAATTTCAGTAACAACTAAGCCTTCCAGGAGGGTTCAATTAGTGTTACTTCTTCTCTAGCTACTACTTGCCAATTATTTACCATGGTGTTTGATCACCAACTTGTTTCAACATCTGAGAATATTAATAAACAGTTAGAAGAGGTATATTTGAAACTAGCCTTTATACTTCCCGGAAATAAGTGTATTTCTAGGGAAGAAAAGGAAGGAAAATCTAAAATAATTTGACTCATAAGATTTGGAACACGAAAAGCCACTCTCTATTTCCCTGCCATAATTCATTCACCAAAGCTCACAGTATGACCAGGTTCAGAAGGCTTAGGAAATTATATCCAAACTATTTTTATAAACATCTGTCTATTTAAGCATTTGTATTCTTAGTAATATCTAGAAAACTTGGAAGTGTATCTCTTAAACATAAACTCAGAATCCCATGAACTCACTAAAGAAACACTCAAAATATAATGAAGATCCAGTAAAAATATAACACTAACATTTAAAAGAGTAGAGATATAACCTTATGACTTAAAGTATAAAAAATAAAAACCAATAAAGAAATAAAACTTTGTAGATTTGTGTTGTGCTCAGTAATTTCCAATCTTCCCACCTCTGCTTAAATAGAATCAGGAAAAGAGGCAAATATCCACATTATCTTTCAAATTTTTGAGTTGGAGGATAAATGGTCAGTAATGGAGAAGGTCAATGGGGAAAGTTTTCATGACTAGAAGCTCTGTCCCATCATTCTGGGCACTTTAGCAGAGATAAGAAAGGTCTTCAGGGTTTTCAACTATGAAGGACACTACTACCTAGACAGAGAAAGATGAAAATCCTAAAGGAGCCAATGAACAACACCATCCTTTTCCATAATGAATCTCTGAACTTGATCAAAAAAATCAAACACAATAATCACCATATGGAAACAAAAAAAAATATTCTAATTACTGATAGAAGGATGCAGCATATACCTGAATAGGATGAAGCAGTTCATAAGTAACGTGATTTCCTGTTCTTTTTTTTACCATGTTGGGGCCTGTGGAGTCCTGTTGTGAACAGCACTTCTATAAGGCAAATATGTCTGGAAGGCTATCATAGGCCATTCTTGTTAGCTACAACCAAAACTGAAAAAAGCATACATCTCTTCTTAAAACTGAAGGTGTTGGGGCTGGCGCAGTAGCTCTGTGGTTACGGCGCTTGCATGGCATGCGCAAGTACACAGGTTGAAACCCCAACACCCACGTACACAACTAAGTGTTGGAGCAACGAAAGCCATGTGAAAAACTCTAAAAAAAATTGATTCTTTCTGTTTCTCTCTCACTGTCCTTCTCTATTAAAAAAAAAAAAAGCTAAAGTGTTTATGCCAGAGATGAAACTGAATTCTACTTGGGTAAGACATGTGCTTATGTGTACAAACCAAACAAAACCAGAGTAATCTGGGGAACAGTAATTGTGCCTGTGGAAACAATGACCTGGTTTGGGCTAAATTGCAAAGCAACCTTCCTGCTAAGACCACTGGACATAGATAGTGGCCTAAAGAGATGTTGCCTTGTGGAGCTCAGCAAACTTCCTGAGTTTAAGAGATGAAAAAAATGTGAGGACATACAGGGACTACAGTTCAAAAGGCAAGATCCTAAACTGTGGCGGGTGGTAACCGGGGCCCACGCCACGCAGGCAGCTTTAAGATGGTGGCTGGCAGCTGGCCAAACCAAGTCAGCTGACCTCGTGCTGTTCCTGATTCGTATGCTTGCAATATCTGACCACCTAGAGACAACCAACAGGAGCCGGCAGCAGAGCTTTTATCCTCATAGCAACAACCTGCTGATTGCGTTACCTGCCCTATATAAGTGTTGCAACTTCCTGAATAAACAGAGAGCACGAGAGATCTCCACAAGCAACAAGCGTGTGCGCGTCATTACTGGCGCTTCGCCAGTCAAACATGGCAACTGGTGGCCCGTACGGGGACAACCTCTGAAAACAGTGGTAAGTGGCTAAGGCAAGGAAAGTTGTTAGAGATAGACAAGAATTCTATTCGATAGAGCTGGGGTAGGTGAAAGTATCTCCGGCGAGGAGAGGAAGTACTGGCTTAGAGCCGGGGTAGGAACCTCGAGGTTAGGATCTCCTGCGAGGAGAGGAAATACTAGCTTAGAGCTGGGGAAGGACGTCCTGTGTTTTCTTGGAAAAAATTTGTTCTGTGTGTCTTTGTGTGCTTTTTGTTGCTGTGGGTTTTGTAGTATTGTTGTAGTTGCAATTTTGTTAGGGACTAGAATCCACCATGGGCTCGGAAATGTCACGAATGAGAATGGAACAACTGCTTATGGAACTATTAAAAAGAAATGGTACACCTTTAAAAACGGCCACGGCCCGGGCATTCCTTAAGAAGGTGGAGGAAAGTTGCCTTTGGTTTCTAGAGGAAGGGCTATTAAATACCCCTCAATGGGAACGTTTGGGGAAGGAATTGCGCAGGGAAGATAGAGAAAAGCCTCTCCCAGTAGGAGTGCTAGCTATATGGAATCTGGTGCGCAGTTCCTTGTAGACCCCGAAAGAGGAAATACAAGATATTGTCCAAAAGGGAGAGGAAGTATTAGAAGAAATTAAGGCAAGCTCAACCTTGTCCATACTCGGAGAGGATCTAGACAAGCTATCTCATTCAACGCTGATAGAGCTGGATCGTCAGATCAGAGAGCAGCAAGGAAAAGGTCCTAGTGCCCCCCCTATGCCTCCTGCATATAATGATGGGTGTTGTTGTAAATGCTCATCCCACTATTCCACCGCTCAGGGTAAATCTAGGGTGGAGGAGATTACATGGAAGGACATTAATGACTCCACTGATCCTGGGGCCTTTCC
>PVKS010011340.1:21101-57133 GCA_004027875.1 Aplodontia rufa | reverse complement strand
TCAATGCAATCCCCATCAAGATACCTATGGCATTCTTCAGAGACATAGAAAAAGCAATTCTCAAGTTCATGTGGAATAACAGGAGATCCAAACTAGCCAAAACACTACTCTATAGAAAGGAAGAAATAGGGGGTATCTCAATCCCTGACCTGAAATTATATTACAGAGCGGTAGTAGCAAAATCAGCACGGTATTGGTATCAAAACAGAACCGAAGACCAGTGGAACCGAATAGAAGATCCTGAGACAAACCCCCATATCCTTAACTATTTGATATTTGATAAAGGGGGCAAAAGTATAGTGTGGAAGAAAGATAACCTGTTCAACAAATGGTGTTGGACAAACTGGACAGCCATATGTAGACAACTGAAGATGGATCCTTATCTTTCGCCCTGTACAAAAATTAAATCAAAATGGATCAAAGACCTGGAATATTAAGCCTACAACTTTAAACTTACTAGAAAAAGAAGTAGGGTCAACACTACAGCATATAGGAGTCGGCAGCTACTTCCTTAACAAAACTCCCATGGCTCAAGCTGTAAAATCAAGAATAAAGGAATGGGATGCAATTAAACTAAAAAGTTTCTGCACAGCCAAAGATCTAGTCAAGAGCATCAAGAGAGAACCTACAGAATGGGAGGAAACTTTTGCCTGCTACACCTCGGACAGAGGGCTAATATCCAGAATATACAGGGAACTAAAGAAACTAAAGTCCAAACTCACAAATAATCCAATCAGGAAATGGGCTAAAGAACTCAAAAGGAACTTCTCTCCAGTGCAAGTCCAGAAAGCCCATAAATATATGAGAAAATGCTCTACATCATTAGCTATAAGGGAAATTGCAAATCAAAACTTCAATGAGATACCACCTCACTCCTGTTAGAGTGGCAAAAATGAAAAATTCGAACACAGATGCTGGAGGGGCTGTGGGAAGAGAGGAACACTGTCACACTGCTGGTGGGACTGCAAACTGTTTCAGCCACTATGGAAAGCAGTGTGGAGAATCCTCAAAAAATTAAGGATGGATCCACCTTCCGACCCAGCAATCCCACTCCTGGGTATTTTCCCAAAAGAGTTACAATCAGTGTATTATAGTGATGTGGCTTCCTCAATGTTTATAGCAGCTCAATTTACTATAGCTAGACTATGGAACCAACTCTGGTGCCCCTCACTCGACGAGTGGATACAAAAACTTCGGCACATATATACAATGCAATACTACTCGGCCATTAGAGAAGACGATATTATGGCTTTTAATATCAAATGGATGAAGATGGAAAGAATTATGCTAAGTGAAGTATCCCAATCTCAGAGACTAAAGGGCTGAATGGTTTCTCTCATCTGTGGAAGCTAGAATACATGGGGAAGTAGTAGAGTAGATGGCTAACCTAACAATACTTCAAATTGTGTGACTCTCAGAGTAATAGAGGGATGGTTCCCTAGGATACTTGGAGGCATAGGGAGGGGGATGGGGAGGGTGGAGGGTGTGTGAAGAACTCATAGGAGACTGGAGAGTGGGAATATGGGGGAACCATCCCAGAAGCCGATGTCATTCCTCCAGGAGCTACCCATTTAACGCATGAGTTCTTCTGGGGGAAACTGCAACAGGTAAAACCCAAGGTGGTTATCCATGTTTTGGCATTACCCCTGGATAACAAAGTATATATGCATTGATTACTGTTGGTTTGATAATGTTTCCCCCTCAATTGTATCTCTATATACTTCTAATAAAAAAAATTCATTCAATTTCCATGGGCTGGGGGTATAGTTCAGTACTTGGGAAGTCCTGGGTTCAATTCCCAGCATAAACAAACAAACAATCAAATTAATTCACTCATTTACCCAATGTCCTTAGTAGCTAAAACTATTCAAATTATCAATTTTATATGGGACAAGTATGGTATATTGCATTTTTGGGGAACTGGTCCATTTCAACTAGGCCACTAAATTTATGTATTCAGAGTTGTATTATTTTCTTATCTTTTAAATGTTAAAAGAGTGCAGTGACAATGTTTCATTCATTAGTAACTTCTGTCTTCTTTGACAGTATAGGTAAAAGGTCTGTGGGATTTTCTGTTTTTCTCTATTGCTTTCAGTTTCATTAATATCTACT
Source organism: Aplodontia rufa (assembly GCA_004027875.1). Lineage (NCBI taxonomy): Eukaryota > Metazoa > Chordata > Mammalia > Rodentia > Aplodontiidae > Aplodontia > Aplodontia rufa. Next base: position 55,021 of record PVKS010011340.1, on the reverse strand, counting down.
TTTACACTTATTATATTTCCCTACTTCTGCTTGCTTTTGTCCTATGTTGCTCTTATTTTTCAAATTCAGAGATATGGAAGCTTAGATTATTGAGCCTTTCTTCTTTTCTAATGCACACATTTACATGTTTTTGAAGTTTCCCTTTCAGCACTGCTTTAGGAGTATTTTGATTTGTTGCCTTTTCATTTTCATTTAGTACATTTTTAATTTTTAAATTTTTCCTTTGAGGAGCTGGATATTGCTCAGTAGTGCAGAGCCTGCCTACCATGAATGATGCCTTGGTTTTAACCCCTAATGCCACAAAATAAAAATAACTGGCATCTATAGAAGATCCATGTTCCAATAAAACAAACAAAAATTAAAATTTCCTTGACTCATAAATTATTTAGAAGTGTGATGTTCAGTTTCCAAGTATTTGGAGATTTTCCTGTTAACTCTGTGTTTGGCTACTTTGTGATCAAAACATTTTATACAAGTCAGCCTTTTAAATTTATTGAGAATTGGAGCTGGAGTGGTGGCTCAGCAGTTATGGCACTTGCATGGCATGAGCAAGGACGTGAGTACACAATGAAATGTCAGAGCAACAAAAGCCACATGAAAAACTAATAAAAATTGATTCTCTCACTGTCCCTAAAAAACAAAAAAATTTATTGAGACTTATTTCATGGCCAAGACAAGGTTTATGTTGATGGCTCTGTGGGTGCTTGAAAAAAATGTGTATTCCACTGTTGCTGGGTAGTAATTCTATAAATGTCAATTACAGCCTGGTTGGTTGACTAGTGGCAAGTTCTTCTGTACCCTTGCTGACATTCTTTAAAAAAGAATGATGAAATTGCCAACTACATCTGTGGATTTGTCAATTTCTCCTTTCAGTTCTTTCAGTTAATTTTTTCACAAATTTTGCATTTTTTTTACAGTTAGCACTGTCACATGTCTTCTTGGTGAACTGAACCGTTTATCATTATTGTAATGTCTCTTTATCTTTGGATATTTTCTTTGCTCAGAAGTCTACTTTAAGCCCAGTGTGATGGCACATGCCTACAATTTCAAGTGACTTGGGTGGCTGAGGCAGGAGGATCTCAAGTTCAATGCTAGGCTCAACAAATTAATGAAAATAATAAAAATAATAAAAATAAAAAATAAAAAGGGCTAGGGATGTAGCTCAGTGGTTAAGTGTCCCTGGGTTCAACTGTGGATTAAAAAAAAAAAAAAGTCTTCTTTGCCTAATAGTTGTATTATCACTCTTCTCTCTCCTTCCCTGAAATCCACTCCCAGTACTTAGGGCTTTGCACATGCTAGGCAAATGCTCTACCACTAAATTACATTCCCAGCCTTTCTTACCTTTTTGATTAATGTTCACATGGTATATTCCCCCCCCCCTTTTTTTTTTAAAGCAAGGAGAGAGAGAGAATCAATTTTATTTCTTTTTTCATTTGGTTTTTGTTTCTCTGACACTCATTTGTGTAAGGTGGTGTTGGAGTTCAAAACCAGGTCTTCATGCATGCCAAACAAGCACTCCAACCACCGAGCTACCGCTCTAGCCACTCTTTTTATTTATGTTTAATACTGTAATATTCTTTCATGACAACCTTTGAATTGGCATATTTAGACTATTTTTTTAAGAGTAAGACAGAGAGAGAGAGGGAGAGAGAATCAATTTTATTTAGTTTTTCATGTGGCTTTCGTTGCTCCATAACTGCCAAGCCACCTCTAGACTATTTACTTTTAATACAATTACTGGGAAGTCTGGAATTAAGCCTACCATTTTCTTTGTTCCCCATAGTTTATTCCTGTTTTTCCTATCTAGTCTTCTTTTGCATTATCTGAAAATATTTTAGATAATGCATTTTTTAAAAAAAGAGAACCAATTTTATTTAGTTTTTCATGTGGTCTTTGTTGCTCTGACACTTTGTTGTGTACGTGGTGCTGGGGTTTTAACTGCATTCGTGTGCATACCAGGCAAGTTCTCAAACCACTGGGCTACTGCTCCAGCCCAAGATAATGCATTTTTTACTATGCTTATTTATTTAATCTTTTATGTGATTACAATATATGTACTTAATTTTTACATTAGTAGAATAGAATCAAATATTCTATCATTTCAAGCTGTGTATAAAAATATTACCACTGTACAATGATGTTTTCTATTTTGTATCTTAATCCCCCCCTTTTTTTTGGTGCCAGTGATTGAACCCATGGGCATTTAACCACTGAACCACATCCCCAACCCATTTTTTTTTTTTAAAAGAGAGAAGGACAGTGTGAGAGAGAAACAGAGAGAATCAATTTTTATTGAGTTTTTCACATGGCTTTCGTTGCTCTGACACTTAGTTGTGTACATGGGTGCTGGGGTTTGAACCTGTTACTTGCGCATGCCAGGCAAGCGCTGTAACCACCGAGCCACTGCTCCAGCCCTCCCCAACCCATTTTTATTTTGAGACAGATCTCACTAAGTTGCTTAAGGCCCTGCTGAGTTCCTGAGGCTGGCTTTGACTTGAGATCCTCCTTAGTTGCTGGGATTACAGGCTAATGCAGGAGGATCCCAAGTTCAAAGTCGGACACAGTAACTTAGCCAGGCTTTGTCTCAAAACAAAAAATAAAAAAACAGGCTGAGGATATAGCTCAGTGGTTAAGCACTCCTAGGTTCAATCCTTGGTACACAAGAAAAAAAAAAAGGCCTGGAGATAGGGCTGGAGCAGTGGCTTGGCAGTTACTGTGCTTACCTGGCATGTGCAACAACCTGGGTTCAAAATCTAGGACCATGCACACAATGAAGTGTCAGAGCAGTGAAAGTCATATGAAAAACTAACAAAAATTTTTTTCTTTCTTTCTCACTGTCCCTCTCTTTAAAGAGAAAAACAAAACAAAAACAAAAAAAGAAAGAAAGAAAAAAGAAAGGCCTGGAAAGAAACTGCTTATTTCAGCTAGTCAATTCTTAGGGGTTGTGGACACCTTGCCTAGAGCATGCTTTTCATGTGCAGAATGCTCAATCTAGTATCCCACACCATCCATCTAAGCAAATGTTTCCCTTGCCCTAAATCAAGGGTTAGGAGACAGGTAATTAGTAATAGTCCTTATAAAGGCCTGATGGAATTATTAAAACTAGCCAATTCTTAACTGTTTACACCCCATCTTGCCTTGCTTTTCTTCATGGAAACCCAATAAGGGCTGTGACCTAGGCTTTCCCCTTTGCCTCTCTGCTTTTGCCTCCTGACCAAAACCTGATGTTTTCCTTGTCACCCTGGATGGTATGGCAATGCTTCCTTCTCTCAGGAAATGTAAGTAACAAGTTCTTTTTCCAATGGCATTGACTTGTGTGTCTTCCACAACTTGGTCACCTCCACAAATTCAAACCCCTTGGGTACAAATTATATGTCACCAGTATATCATTTCATTTAACCCTTGCTACCTTTCCTCTCCCCTCACTTTGTTATAGATGTTTCATATCATGTGTATGCATTTGAAACCCATTATTGTTTTTTCTTTTTAATGAATCAAACTCATATTAATGAAGTTAAGACGACGTAATCTTGCATTTACCCAGATATTTACCATTTTTCTCTGAAGAACTTCTTTTAGCAATTCTTTAGAGACAACTCCTGGCAGTGATTTCCCTTTAGTTTTTCTTCAACTGAAAATGCTTTATTTCACTCTTGAAAGATAACTTCGCTGAACACAGAACTGAGTTAAAAACTCTAGTCATTTTAGTTATGGCTTCTCAACAGGCAATGTATTTTCTCATGATTTTTAATTTGTCTTCAATTTTAGTAGTATGCTTATGATATATTTAAATACAAGATTCTTTGGGTTTTTGTATTCACTGAGCTTCTTGAATAATTGTATTTATATCTTTTGATAAATATAGGAAGTCTTCAGCAACTTTTTCTTTAAATAACTTTTGTTTAGCACCACACTTTCTCCAGTTCTCACCCTGCCCCTCTATGATTCAGATGAGACAATGTTTATTATGTTTATCTTCAAGGTCACTGACTTTCCTTTGTCATCTCCATTTTAAAATCAAGTTCAAGGATAGGGATGTAGCTCAGTTGAGAGTGTTTGCCTAGCATGCATGGAGGCCCTGGGTTCAATCCTCAATACTGTAATTAATCCATTACAAAAATAAACAAAATCAAGTCCACCCAGTAAGTTTTTACTCACGTTATTCTAACTTTGTCATTTGCTTTTTCTTACATCTTTTATGTCTGTGTTGAAAAATATTTTTTTAATTTCAAGGGTCTTTGTGATTGCCTGTTGGAGAATTTTTATTAGTAGGTATTTTAGTCTTTGTCAAAAGATTACAACATCTGCATCATTTCAATACCAGCATCTGTTGTCCTTTTAGGTTAGAGCTGCAATTTTCAAACATGCATGCAGGTAATCCCAGCAACTGGGGAGACTGAGGAAAGATTTTAAGCCTTGGCAACATAGTAAAACCCTGGCTCAAAATTTAAAAAATTAAAAAAAAAAAAAAAAGGACCGGGAACGTAGCTCAGTGTTTAGAGCACCCCTGGATTCAATCCTTAGTACTGGAAAAAACAAAATAGTTGAGATTTTCCTGGTTCAATATACCAAATATTTTTGTACTATCCATGGTATGAGTTACTGGGCCTTGTTTAAATCCTATGAATACTAACACTTTGTTTTAACAGATAAATGATCCAAGGTTCAGAATGCAAGTTGTAACCTTTCTCCAAAAGCTGTGGTTCTCATGTCAGTTCAGTTTCCAAAGCCTCTTTTGATGCTATCTGCTTCTGTCCCAAATATGTCACTGTGAGGCCAGTCTGCATGACCTAGATGGTGGTCATTGAGTTTGCTCAATCCTCAAGCCTTTCTGAAACATATACATGTATGTATAGTTCGAGGATGGACCCAATCATAATTTTATGGCTCATTTTCCTGAGCTTCCTCCTCTTTGCAATCTTGGTACTCCAGTTTCTTGGGGTGGTTTTTACATTAATCCAGACAGAAAGCTTGGGTTCTAGCTTGCACTTCTACAACTGTGCCTGGGTCCAGCCAATCTGCCTGTTCCCATTTACGTTCAGACTCCTCACACAAAACTATTCCACGCATCCGTCCAGGTTTTACACCTGAAATAAGCAGGACTAACAGGGTAGTTACTCTATCTTACCTGTACTGGAACCTCTTGGCTGCCTGCTAATAAAATGAAGCTGTCTGTCCAACAAACACTAAGTGTCTGCCTGAATTCACGTGAGTCAAATATAGTTGAGATAACTGCAAACACTGGGGGAAAAGGGAAGGTTTATAAACCAAGCTGGAGGGGCAAGATTTCTTCTCTAGTAAAAGGCCTTCAAAACATGCTCTCAAAAAAAGGGCTAATTCTCTAACTGACCCAAAGTAAAATTAACTTATGAACAGATTCTGCCCAAACCAAGTGTCTGACTGAAATTTCAAATTTAGTATGAAACATAAAAATATCCATGTTGGAAAAAAGGCTCAGATATGAAAGACAGGAGTAAATGCAATAAAATGGAACACAAAATGAAAACTGGAAAAAATAAGTAATACAGGATACACAGGAAAATTCTGACAAAATTTTAATAGCACTTTCTAACAAATACAAAAATGATCCTAGATGCATAAAACAGGATGCTAAAAGAAAAAAGGAAAGAGGAAGGTAGAAAAATTGCTGGTAAATTAAAAATGTGATGACCAAGGGGTTGGAAAGGTGGCTCAGCAGAGTATCTGACTAGCATGTGCAAGGACCAGGGTTCAAAACCCAGCACCACATACACAACTAAATGTCAGAAAAACAAAAATCTAATAAAAATGAATACGAAAATATGAAAAATGAGTAAGAAAATAAAATGAATATGAATAAAAGTGAAATGAAAAAATAAATAAAACTGATTTTCTCTTAAAAAATTCCTGCTCTATTATATTAAGCAACATAAGAATATGATGGCAGTCAGTAAAAGAACTGAAAGGAAAAAAAAAGGAAGAAATCTTTCTAAAAGTTTTATAAAAAGAAACAAAAACAAAAGGAAAAGTGAACAAAAAAAGGCCTTAGTGTCTTTTTTCTTGGTAAAAGGGACTGAATCCAGGGCCACTTACTATTGAGCCACATTCCCAGCCTATTTTTTTTATTTTGAGACAGGGTCTCACTAAATTGCTGAGGCTGGCTTTGAACTTAAAATACTATTGCCTCAGCCTCCAAAACTGCTGGGATTATAGGTGTGTGCTACCACACCTGGCCCTTAAGGGTCTCTCGAATCCCAGTCCAAGTAACTGGCACTCCAAGAAAGACAAAAGGACAAGTAATAAAATAACAAAAAATCATTTCCTGGAACATAAGACCCCATATACATTTAACTCTAAAGTTAAAAAATTACATTTAACTTTCTTGTAACAAAAGGACACAGACAGACCCCATCATAAAAGGATCCAGAATACCTAAGCATGATTATTTTCAAAAAGACCCACAAGAAAAATCTTGGAGGTATGGTGTTAACAGGCTACAACAATAGAATGACAATCGGATTGTCACAAATTCTCAATAACCAACTGTGGATGATGGGAAAAAAAATAGGCAGTACTGCATTTAAAAATTTTAAAAGGTTTATTTTCTATATCCATCACATTACAAATCAAATATAAGGTAGAATGAAGACATTTCTAGACATGCTAAAGGCTCAAAAGATGATTTCCATGAACCCTTTTCTCAGAATACTATTTGACAATGAAATACACCAAAGTATAAGAGATGAAGTTGTTAGTACTACAAACCAAGAGCATCACAAAGACGTCTAAAGATCATAGCTATGCAACAGATAAGTAAAGAATTAGCTGATGGGAGGAGGAGAGAGGGCTCTCCAAAACAAAACGAAAAGAAAAGAACAGAACAGATGATATAGAGAAATACCTGGGGGCCAGAGCAGTGGCTCAGCGGTTATGGCACTTGCCTGGCATGCGTGAGGACACAGGTTCGAACACCAGCACCATGTATACAACAAAGTGTCAGAGCAACAAAAGCCACATGAAAAATTAAATAAAGCTGATTCTCGATTCTTTCTCTTTCTCTCACTGTCCCTCTCTCTTTAAAAAACAAAAGTAAAAAAAAAATGTGTAAGTTTCACAAGTAGATAAAAATTCTAGGAAAAATTAGAAGCTATACAAGAAAACATGTTGTACAGTACTTGGTTTTGCACTAATGTTTTCATAAATCATAATTATATAAACTCTGTTCCCCCTTCTTTTACTACAAAAAATAACTATTTGGGGAAAGTGGGAGGAGTTTTGCCTCATCTATCTTGAAAGGAAATGAATACTGTTTAAATTTGATAAGAAATAACAATATATTATAGGTAATTAGGTAATCATCAGAACAAACATACACAAAAAGTAGCTGCTTCTGGGGAGCTGGGGAAATCCTATTTTCACTAAAAATCTTTTGCATTACTTGATTTTCTTTATTATTCATGTGCACATATTACTTTGGCACATTTCTCATCTAACTTTAACAAAAAAAATTTTAAATGGGTTTATAACAGAATATGGCATTGTATCACTGCTAGTCTGGGCCCCGATTTTTAAGTTTTGGTTCATTTCTGCTGGACATCTGAGAAAAGCAATGTTCGTGATTATGATATGCCATGGATAATTCATCCTTGAAACAAACATTTCCTATTACTTCTGTTTTATGGATTAGTTTATAGAAGATACAATACCATCTTCGATTAAGAAGAGTGAGAACTATAACAATGCAACTTCATAATTTCTGGTGTTCTCAATACCATGCAACCAATAGAAAAATGAGAACTAAACTGGATATTGAGACAGATAATGAACTGCAGACTAGTGAATAATCCTGATTTCAATTTTTTTAATGATAATCACGAATCAATATTTTTACCAACTTAAGTAAATTTTATACATTTGAACCTATAAGAAATTCATATTACAAAATCCTTAATCCGGCATAGTATTCACAAAATAGTTCATTTACTTTTCAGAGCACAGACATCCATTCATAGAAAGTGATACTCTAGGGATATATCCAGATACTGCCCTGAGAAGATTAGAGAGGGCTCATTCCTAGAGTGTTGAAACTGGGACAACAGACCCAAATCACTAAATTATTAACACAAAATTAACTGCAAAAAGCTCATTGTTTCACAGACACAAAATCCGTATTTTTGGTGTGTGATTCAAAAACATCACTTGAGATTCAATTTTTTCATTGATTTATTTTCATGAATTACTAGAATAGCAACAACGTAATATACTTACACTCAGAAATGAACAATTATATAGCATTATTAATTCTAGATGACAAATGGCCAAGAGCTGCATGTTAAGAAATATTCTATAGATCCAAACATCCATCATTTCCATTAGGCTGTATCTGGTATCTGAACATTATTAAAGTAGTTAAAAACTATCTTCCCTATTCTGCAATGTTCTCATTCTATTTTATCTTACTCAGGCTTTAAAGAAAAAGGCAACAGGATGGGCTGGAGTGGTGACTCAGCGGTTGCAGTGATTGCCTGGCATGCATGGGGTCATGGGTTGGAACTCCTGCACCACATACACAATGAAGTGTTGGAGCACTGAAGGCCACATGAAAAACTAAACTGTCCCTCTCTTATTAAAAAAAAGGAAAGAAAAAGGCGACAGGAGAAGCATATAAAAAAATTTCCCTTTCACATGGTGAAAGGAATTTCTATTACTCTACTTTTGACAAATTTAGCTCTTCTCAATTCTATCATAATATTTCACAAACGCAGAAAGAAGCTCCTGGGGGTTGGGGATTTAGCTCAGTGGCAGAATGCTTGCCTAGCCCCGAGTTCGGTCCTCAGCCCTGAAAAAAAAAAAAAAAAGAAAAGAAAGATGCTCCTGGTAACTTCTGCCATTCAGAACAAAGATAAAAGTTGGGCATGGTGTCAAGACACCTGTAATCCCAGCTATTTGGAAGGCTGATGCAGAAGGATCACAACTTTGAGGCTAGCCAGGTAACCTGGTGAGACCTTATCTCAGAATAAAATTAAAAAGCAGTGTGTGGTGGCACCTGCCTGTAACCCCAGTGGTTAGGGAGACTAAGGCAGGAGGGCTGAAAGATCAAGGCCAGCCTTGATTCACTGATGCCCTAAGCAACTTAGTGAGACCTTCTCCCAAAATGAAAAGGGCTAGAGATGTAGCACAGTGGAAAAATGCTTAAATTTCAATTACTTAATTAAAATAACTGGGGAAGAACATAGAACACTCCTAGGCTCAATCCCCAATACCACCAGACAGGAGGTGGGGGAGAGAACACAAAGCTAAAATCAGAAATAGTCAAAAGATCTGGGGAAAGATTTCTCTGCACCACTGGTTTAGCATTACCATCTTTTGTTATGGGCACTGTTACAAATGAAATCAAACACGTGGTCGGGTATGGGTGAGCAAGGCAGAAATTTTACTTTGGCCGAAGGGCGAAAGAAAAATGCGAGCCTCGAAAGGGAGTGAGGGGTTTTTAATGTGGACCTGACGCAATTCTGCCCTTCGCCCTAATTGGAGGAGCTCAGGTGCACAGTGTACAGTCTGTGAGATTGGCTGTGACTAAGTGGAGGCAGGTGCAAGAGGAAGTAGGTGGCGACTGGGAGATATTGGGGTTGGGGGTCGCCACACATGTGGCGAGGGTAGTAGGGATTCCCTGTTCGATTCCCTGTTCGCTGGAAGAAGATGGCTGGGTACCGGAAGGGGTCCTTGGAAAGAGGTGGGTGGACACAGGTGAGGGAGTTACTATCTTCAAAGGGGGAGGGGGAATCTAAAATGGAGGTAGTAGATTATACATCACAATCTTTCAAGTTTGACAGAAAAGACATACATCTTACAGCACACACATAAGAGGTCTTGTTGAGTTCTCTCCCAGGTTATATATTCTTAGAAGTAGCTGACTCAACAGGGCAGTCTAATAGGGTGCTACCTACACAGCTCAGGAGATCAAGAAGCAACAGAAAGCACAGACTAAAACAAATTTGAATAACACATAATGACTAAACATCACAGCAACTTGAGATCAGCTATCAAGAATGTGGATCTGGGGGCTGGAGCCATGGCTCAGCAGTTACAGCGCTTGCCTGGCATGCACAAAGACCTGGGTTTGAACTTCAGCACCACATACACAACTAAGTGTCAAGAGCAATGAAAACCAGATAGAAAACTAAATAAAACTGAATTCTCTCTCTCAAAAAAAAAAGAACGTGGATCTGACATTCTTTGCCAGCTGCCAGAAACATCACCGCACCTTCCACAACATAAAACAAGCTGCTGAGGTTGACCACAAATCACTGAGAAAAAAAAACTACAGCAGACAAGGAAACTCTCTTTTTCTTGTTGTTGTTACTGGGAATTGAACTCAGGTGTGCTTTACATCCCCAGTCCTTTTTATTTATTTATTTATTTTGAGAAAGAGCCTCGAGTAAATTGCTGGGCTGTCCCTGAACTTGCGGTCCTCCTGCCTAAGCTTCCCAAGTTACTGGGATTACAGGCATGTACCACATGCCTGTTTAAAGAAGCCCTCAAAAGATTAATTGGAGAGACACTCTAAAATGGTTCAGATAGGAATTTTAAACTCTGGCTGCACACTTTACAAATCCAAAGATATTTTTATGTAGAACGCTCTTGCTTTCTATGTCTGACTCAAGACACTGAGGCAGGAGGCAACTTGAGACCCTATCTCAAAATAAAAGTAAAAAAAGGGTTGGGGGACGTGGCTCACGTGTTTAAGTGCCCCTGAGTTCAATCCCCAGTTCCAACAAAACAAAAAAACAATGATGCTATCTGTTATCTCTAAGAGAAAGAGACTATGACTTTAAAATACATCAGACGCACAAACTGACACCACTTAAGCCTCAGAAGACACAAACTTTGGGGCTAGAGCTGTGGTGGCTCGACGGTTACAGCGCTTGCCTGGAATGCGAGAGGATGAAGATTTGAACTCCAACACCATGTACATAACGATTTGTGTCAAGAGCAACGAAAGCCACATTAACAACTGAATAAGATTCTCTCTTAAAAAAAAAAAAGACAAACTTTTAACATCATTAATCTATAAATCTATAACAGATCTACTTTTCATCTCTATCTGATCATTTATGTTAATAATATCACCATAAAATAAATGATATCAAATGAATGGTAATGGAAGAAATCATCCTGAGCAAAGTTAGCCAAACCCACTGAGTCAAGGGTCAAATGTTTTCACTCATTTGTGGAGGCCAGAGCTAAGCCCAGGCTTGGTGAAAGGTTAGTCAAACTCATGAATCTGACCCAGCAAAGGCATAGTAACACATAATCTAGGGCAACCATAGATATGGGGGTGGGGGGATAGATGGGGGAAGGAGCAAGGGAGGGAGTATAGGGAAGGATCTAGGGAGACAATCAACAATGTAGCATATTCTTTACCTCCCTGAGAATCCAAATAATACTTATGCAATCATTTAATTCTGGAAAATTCATAATCTAAGCATTTATATCGCTTGTAGAGGTGAAATATAGAAGAATCAAGAGACTGGGGTATGAGCAATATGGGGGGTAATTCTGGTTTAAGAACAAATGCGTATCATAGTGTTACTTTATACGCATTTCTGATTGTACAATAACTCAACTCCTTAATAAAAATTTTAAAAAATTAATGATATCTATACCACCTATTTTTCCCAATACATTTTTTTGTTTGTTTGTTTTCTGTTCTTTCTCTTCAATCTCATCTCTACCAAGTCTATCAGGTTCTTTCTCAGAAGGGTGACTTAACACAGAGGGTGCTTCTGGAGATAGGATCGGAGGCCACTCAGTTGCCTACCCAAGCAAGACTTTATTCCCATATAACTGTATCAGTAAATCTCTAAAATTTGGCTGCCTCCAAAACTTTCAGCTTTACTGGTCAATCTATCCTTCATTCTTACCCAAAGAACCTTTCCACTCCCCAATTTCATTTTTATTGTCACTCTTCTCTCTCTCAGTAGAAGATACACATATTTTATCACAGACTGGAAGTTGGTACTGTGAATCCCTCTGACTTTCTCTCCACTTGGCGCAACCCAGCTGCTGGGGAAGCGTAGGCAGGATGATTGTGAATGTGGGGACTGTTGGGGCAACTTAGCAAGACCTTGTCTCAAAATAAATAAATTAGATTTCCTTCTCATTCCTTCCATTTCAAAGTTGCATCCTTATATTTTGCCTTTCTGCAAGCATCATTACTCTTTTTACTCTTGCCTGCGCGCCCTCTCTATCTCCTTTCATTCTCGCACTTTTTGAAAAAAGTATCAAGCCCTATTTTATAGTCAAAAACCCTTGAAATCTGGATTCTGTGCCTATTCAAGCTGAAATCACTTGACTACCAACAATGACAAATAATGCCAAACCCAAAGACCCCTTCTCTGTACTATTCTACTTGAGTTACACATAGCTTAAGTTCTTCCCTCTTCACCTTTTTGAGTTACACATGTGGACACAGAACAACACAACTGCAGCCACTTGAGCTGTAAATGCCATGACTGTCCTGAGGAATCCTGCCTTATTTTTCTTGTGTAATATCCCCACAAACCATAAATAGATAAATCCACCAGAGTCATATGTGGCTCCAGGGACACAACTGGCTCTTGGATATTACCTTAAGGTAAAACTAGGTACATTCGGTCCAGGGTGAAGTTCCTTTTGTCCTAGCCCATAAATATGCCCTTCTTCTGGTCCACATTGTGAGTATCCAACGGTTATGCTGCTAATCACACACTTCTAAGAGTCCCCCAATAAATGGCACCATGTAAAATCCTAGATCAGCCTGCCTCTTTTTCTTAGGTCTCACTGCACCATGCAGTCAGTCTTCATACACTAGAACTGGAACATACCACAAGCTAGCTGTCTTTACTTCCTCTCTTTCTGACTACTCCCTAAATCCTTTGCTATCTTCTTGTACTGTTCCTTAAATGTAGATATTTCCCCAAATTCTCTTCTGGGCCTTTCTCTCAACTATACTCTTACAAACTTTGCAAACTTCAATCCTTCCTTTCACTGTTCTGTGAAAACTCCAGAGCTGAACCTCTATCTAGCCTTTAACACTTTGCTAGGCTGCAAGATTACCCCTTGGCATTTCTATCTGATTATCTCTCCAGTACCTCAATGTAGGTTTAAATCAGATCTTACAGTTTCCCTCCACTCTATCCTTGATCCAAGTTTCTTTTCTTTTTCTTTTTTTTTTAGGAGAGAGAGAGAGAGAGAATCAACTTTAGTTTTTCATCTGGTTTTTGTTGCTCTGACACTTAGTTGTGTATGTGGTGCTGGGGTTTGAACCCAAGTCCTCGGGCATGCCAGGCAAGTGTAACATCACTGACATCACTGCTCTAGCCTCCAAGTTTCTTTTCAATGACAGTCACTTAAGTCATGCAAACACTGCCATCAATCTAAACTCTTCTTTCTACATGCCAGGCTGTCACACTCCGTTCCCTTTGTTGTAACATCAAAGTTACTTCTGAAAGCATACTTCCTTGCTCAAAAACTTTCTAAAACTCTTCACTATGCAGGAGTAATGCTCAAGATACTTAGAACCATATTCAAGGTATACTGTGGTTTATACTGACATGTTTGTTTATTTTTGCACCTGATTTAACCTTTTCTTCCTTCTGTTCTTATCCAAAGACATGTTTGGAGACAACTAGAGAGTTATGTGTATTAATCTCTGTTCTAAACACGTAACAGTATCTTAATATTTGTTGTTCTGAGTATCAGGGATTGAACCCAGGGGCACTTAACCACTGAACTTTATCTCCAGCCCTTTTCTTTTTGAGACAGGTTCTCACTAAGTTGCTTATTTAGTGCTTTGCTAAACTGCAGAGGATGGCTCTGAACTTGCAATCCACCTGCCTCGGCCTCCACAGTGGCTGGGATTACAGGCAAGTGCCACTGGACTCAGCAGTTATCTTTTTCTTTTTATTCATTCAAATATTTATTGAGCAGCTAAGGAGATACAAAGGTGATTAAAATATGGTCAAGAGATGATGAGGCATACACATTAATATTTAAAAAAAGCAATATGTAAGGTTCACAGAGTTCATAAGCAATCAAAAGTGCTTTAAGAAATCAAGAGACTGCTTCTAGCCTGGAAGTGGGTGTGTGTGGCAAATCGGGAAAGGGGACTGAGATTAAAATAGAAGACTTCAGCCTGGACTGTTGATGATACTCAGTATGGACTATAGTTGTCTCTCCTTTTCCTTTCTCCCCATCTGTGGGCTTAATTTACCAGTAGTGCCCAAGGCTATTCAATGTGCTTTTTCTATACTGCTTGCATTTTTGCTTTAATGTATTCTACAGAACTAGGTCCTTCTGGTGTTTTAGGAGTTTTTTCCTGTTTTCTGAAGGATTCTTGACCTTTTGATCTTGGTGTTGATTGTTTTGAGTCTTTTCCATTCTGGTTTGATTTCTATGCATTTTTAGCTGGAGTAGCTCGTATAGATTTTTTCATTATCATCATCATCACTACCATCATCTTCATCAGCACCAAGTTTTATATTTTTCTGGGGAACCTTGCTACCATCTCCAGAGGCAGATCACTTTCCAGATACACTTAAGAGTTTTACATTCTCCTCTTCATCTGACTCTGCATCTTCCTCCACAGCTACTAAGTGCTGTCCACTAATATGCTGAGGCCCTGAACCACACTTCAACCTTAAGACCACAGGTATTGTAATTTCAAAGCCCCCAAGGGAAACTGTTGGCTGTACTGACATTTTCAAAGTTGCCAGTGTTACTTTAAGTGGATTGCCTTCAAAATTTATTCCCTCTGCTTCAACAATGTGCAGTTCATCCTTTGCACCAGCCCTAAACTGACCATTCTTAACGACAGCTGGTGCTCATTATCATTATTAGCCACCTTAAAGAGATAATCTTTGTCGGCCTTTAGCTCACAACTGAAAAAATAGTTCTGGGGCCTCAAAAGGCTCATGTCCATACCATCAAATCTTCCATGGGGTGTTGACACGCAGTTAGGTGGGAGAGAAGGAGGACGGAAAATGTACAATTGTGCCTGATGAACAGACGCGCAGGACAGAAACATGCCAGGGACTGGCAGTATCTTATTATTTACTTATTTATTTATTTTTGGTCCTGAGGACTGAACCCAGGTGCACTTAACCACTGAGCCACATCCCCAGCCCTTTTTTTTTATTTTGAGACAGGGCCTCACTAAGTTGCTGAGGTTGAACCTGTGACCCTCCTGTCTTGGCCTCCCCACTGTTAAGAGGTGTGTGGTCCCTCCCCGGGGAATGCAGGTATGCTCCACATTGGCCTAGGGGATCATTAGACTAGTCTCAAATATACCCTTTATGTACATGATCTGGTCTGTGCACAGCTGATAATTGTCTCTGCTAGCAATGTAACAGGTAAGAAAGAATCCATTTTCAGTCAGATCAAGAGATTTTGGGAAAATCTGGCTTGGGGTATGCAGCTTAGAGACAAAGGATTGCCTAACACGTGCAAGGAAAGACCTGGGTACAAGAAGGAAAGGAAGGAGAGCTGGGCGCAATGGCACATGCCTGTAATCCCAGCAATTCTGGAGGCTGAGGCAGGAGGATTCCAAGTTCAGTCAGCCTCAGCAACTTAGCAAGGCCCTAAGCAACTTAGACTCTATCTCAAAATAAATATGCATGAATATGTAACAATGATTCCCTCCAATATGTAAAATTATGTTGAATAAAAAAAGAAAACCTAAATAAAATTGATTATTTCTCTCCCTCAAAAAAAAAAAAAAAAAAAAAAAAAAAAAAAAAAAAGGAGCGGGAGGGGACAGTGAGGAATCTAGAGAGACAATGAACAATGTAGCATACTCTTTACCCCTCTTGAGAATCCAAATAATACCTATGCAATCATTTAATTCTGAAAAATTCACAATCTAAACATTTATATCATTTGTAGGTGCAAAATATAGAAGAATCAAGAGACTGGGGTGTGGATGACATGGTGGTAATTCTGGTTTAAGAACAAATGTGTATCATATTGTTACTTTATATGCATTCATGATTGTATAATAACTCCTCAATAAAAATTTTTTTTTAAAAAAGGAAAGGAAGTAATGGAAGAAAGAAACGGTTATACCCAAGTCTCGAGTCCCCAAAGACCACCAAGGAGCCGAATCTGATGCAAATACATTAGGGTCTTTTTATTGCAAGCTTGAACCTGGACTTTCTCCAATGCAGTGGATTTAGGGAGAGGGAGGGAGAGCCCCGAGTCCTAGTACAGCAATACTTTTATAGGGTTTCATGGTGAAGCGGGAAATTCAAACAAACCAAAGTACATGACTGGTTGATCTTCTAACATATATATTTCTATCAGCCATGGTACCCTTTGTCTTGGACTTCTACCATATATAGTGTGGTATGTTAGGAATTGGCTCGTCAGCTCCTGATTGGCTATTTGCTAAGGGTCAGTTCATCTGGCGATATGAAACGTGGTTTGTTGTTCTTTGTTCTTAGTAAACGAGAATTTAGGGCTACTTCAAATACTATTCAAAAATGAGGCCTCTAATAACTACAACACGATTAAATTGCTGTACACTTTCTTTCAGCCGCAGTTGACTAAGCCCCTGCTCTGCCCTGTCTCCCACACTCTTCTCACACTCCCTCCTTGCACCTGCTTGCTCCTTAAGGCTTGGACAAGCCACCACACTGCACTCACTCTCAGAACAATGGATAAAAAGAAAAGAACTTGGAGCTGGAGTGGTGGCTCAGTGGTTACAGCACTTGCCTGGCACGCAAGAGAACATGGGCTCAAACCCCAGCACCACTTACACAACGAAGTGTTGGAGCAAGGAAAGCCACATGAAAAACTAAAAAATACTGATTCTTTTTCTCTTTCCCTCTCTCTCTTAAAAAACAGAAAAGAACTCTAGTCTTGGTTTTTTCTGTTTGTCTTAAGGTCAATGAAAGAATAGCTTTATGAAATCTCAACCAGTTATGTGTTTTTCTAATTATTTTGACCCGTGGCTAAGATTATAGAACCAAAGCTAAGAGCTCTATGCATAGTTGTGACTATAAATGAGAAAAGTTTTTATTCTTCATGGTGTGAAAGTAAAATATATTCTTATCTCTGAGTTATTAATAAATCAGATTATGAAGTTTCATAAAGAAACCCTGTTCTAATGGGCTAATGTAAAAAACAAGCATTTCCATGAATCTATATTCCTAGAAAATAAAGAAACTAAACATTTAATACTTTAAATGTTAGCTTTTTTTTTTTCAGTACTAGAGACTGAACCCATCAGTGTTTAACCGCTGAACCACATCCCCAGCCCTTTTTTACATCCCCAGCCCTTTTTTTTTTTATTGAGAGAGGGTCTCACTAAGTTGTTCAGGGCCTCGCTAAATTGCTAAGGCTGGCCTTGAACTTGTGATCCTCCTGCGTCAGCATCATATCGAGTCCCTGGGATTACAGGGAACCTAGCAATATGTTAGCTTTTTAAGGGCAAAAAACAAAAATCAAAACTCAAATAAGCTTATAATACTTCAAAATAATTTTTAAAAATCCAAATTCAGCCAGGCATATACCTATAATCCCAGATACTTGGGAGGCTGAAGCAGCAGGAGGATCATTAAGTTCAGCCTGGGCAACTTAGTGAGACCCTGTCTTAAAACAAAAAATAAAAAGGGCTAGGGATGGCCAGGAGCAATGGTGTGTGCCTGTAATCCCAGTGGCTCGGGAGGCTGAGATAAATTCGAGGCCAGCTTCCACAACTTACCGAGGCCCTAAGAAAATGACTGATACCTTGTCTTAAAGTAAATAATAATAATAATAATAATGATAAAAATAATAATAATGATAAAGAAAAGGGTTAGGGATGTAGCTCAGTGGTAAAGTGCCCCTGGGTTAAATCTCAAGTACAGGGGCTGGAGTGGTGGCTCAGCGGTTACAGTGCTTGCCTGGCATGCAGGAGGATGCAGGTTCAAATCTCAGCACACAATGAAGTGTTGGAGCAATGAAAACTGGATGAAAAAACGAAATAATATTGATTCTCTCTCCCTCTCACTCTCCCTCACTGACCCTCTCTCTTAAAAAACAACAACAACAAAAAAACCAACAAACCTCAAATCTCAAGTATAAAGTAAACTGGAGAGAGGTCTAGAGATGGAGCTCAGTGCTAGAGCACTTGCTTATTATCATGCTTGAGGCCCTGGGTTTAACCCCTAGTGCCACATTAAAAAAAAAAAGAATAATCTCAGGGCATTATTGATGATTACAAGTGGACACAATGAAGAAAGATTACAAAAGAAACCTTGAAAATAAGGTATAAGAGAGATTGCATGATTTTTCAATGTCCAACCAGAGTACTGTCTAAAAGGTCCAACCAAGGATTACTTCATACTCTAGGGGCAGCACTATCCAATAAAACTTTCTGCAATGATGGAAATGTTTTATACCTGCATGTCCAAATTGGTGACCTCTAGTTACATGTGGCAACTAAGCACTTGAAATGCAACTCAGAAATTGAATATTTAATTTCAATGAATTTTAATTCATTTCAATTTAAGCAACCATATGAACTACTGGCTACCACTTTGGATAGTGCAAACTCAACTTGGAAAATTTTTATATAACCTATGAAGATATCTTTTCACATTTTTAAAAAGCTATGAAATTAAAAAATGAAGAATACGAAAGACCCTGTGTAGTCTACAAATTTTAAAATACTTATTATCTGGCCCTTAATAGGAAAAGTTATCTGACTTATGAACTACAAGGATAAACTTTTGTTTGACGTACTACTCACACAGAAAAGCCCAGAATCTATGAAATTACAAGTTAGCTTGAAGATTTTTGTCCAGTATCGACACAAATGATTTCTGTCTGATATAAATGATAACCCCAAATACCATGGTTTCATTGCCCTATAGGTCAATAATCAGTTTGGTATCCAATCTAGCACTCTTATTCCAACCTTTCTTTATTTTTATTTTCTTTTGTTCCAGGGATTGAACCCAGGGGCTCTTAACCACTTAGCCACATCCCCATTCCTTTTTCATATTTTATTTTGAGACAGGGTCTCACAAAGTTGCTCAGGGCCTCACTAAGTTGCTGATGCTGGCTTTCAACTTACAATCCTCCTGCCTGGCCAAGATTTTTTCAATACCTGTACTCATTTCCCCCAAAGATTCCTGAGCCAGTTTTCCTATCCAGCTGGTTCCCTAAAAATGAGTTAAAGAAAAGTTTGATATAGGTTCACTTTATATTTTTAGGGACTATTTGTTTTTCTGCTCTGGAGATTAAATCGAGGATACTAGACAAGTACCCTTACCACTAAGTTATATCCCAGCCCTTTAACCTTTATTTTTGAGACAGGTTCTCATTAAGTTGCACAGGCTGGCCTCAACCTTGTGATCCTCCTGCCTCAGATTTCCCAGTCACTGGGATTACAGGTGTGAGTTCCCAAGCTACAAAATTCAGTTTTAACCAAAAAAAAAAAAAAAAAAAACAACAAAACTTATGTTACTTCCATATTAAATAACTGATTTTTAAAAAAAGTTTAATTAGGAGCTGGAGTGGTGGCTTGGCGGTTATGGCGCTTGCCCGGCCTGGCATGCGCGAGTACGAGAGTTCGAACCCCAGCATCACATACACAGCAAAGTCTAGGAGCAACAAAGTCCACATGAAAAACTAAATAAAGATTATTTCTCTCTTTTTCACTGTCCCTCTCTCTTAAAAAAAAAAAAAGTTTAATCACTTCAAAGACTTCCCCTCTACAATTCTGTTCTGAAATTTAAGGCTGCTAACCTTATACAATCAAGCCAATTTAGTAACACACCAGCACTAAACAAGATGTGGTCCTTGATTTACATGAAAACCTACAATACTGGCTGGGAAATGAATAGGGAAGAGGAAACTATAGTCATTAGCAATAGTTTTTGACCCCAGCAGTAACAGTGTGAGTTTCTCCTATTTCAACATTCTGGTATAACCCCAAAATAGTAACCATGAAAAAGAGACTGAGCCAACCACTGTTTCTTAAGAAGATTATTTTCACAACTATAGTGAGTAAAGAAAGATCATTCTAGGAAATGCGAAGGCCACCACCCTTCTTTCTGGTAAAATCAAAATAAAGCTCCACAGGCACTACCTTGTGATACATTCATGAATTATTTCCTTTATGAATAAATCTACTGTTCATTCATGAACCAGCTATCAAGCTCTTCCAACCAAAAAGAAACAATACAAGATCAACTTTAACCCTTTAAAGTCAGGAGAGTAACAGGCCACTTAAAAGTGTATTACAAGGGGCTGCAGCAGTGGCTCAGTAGTTGGAGTGCTTGCCTGGCATGCGCAAGGACCCAGATTTTCAACCCCAGCAGCACACACACAACTGTCAGAAAAACAAAAACCAAATGAAAAAATAAATAAGCTTGATTCTTTCTCTCTCTTAAAAAAAAAAAGTGTATTACATTTTTCAGCTGGGCACACCTATATAATCCTAGTGACTCAGGAGTATCTTAAGTTCAAGGCCAGCCTGGACCTTACAAAGACTATCTCAAAATAAAATGCAGGGGGCAGGGAGTGCTAGGGATGTAGCTAGGTGGTGGTGTACTTGCCTAGCATGTGCAAAGCTCTGAGTTCAATCCCCAGCACTGTTAATTTACAAATATAGAAGTAAAAACTTGATTGGAAAAAAGTCAATTACCACTTCTTAAGACCCTTTCCCTTTTTCTTTTCCTCATAAATTAAAAATGGATTGGCTGTTTGTCAACCATAGCACAGTTCCTTGGGTGTACTGTAATTTCAGTATTTTAAGACTGATTCTCCCCATTCCCCTCCTGAAGTCCTCTAGGCTGGTGCTCAGACTAGATCACTGGCTATGCCTTTGCTGCCTATTCACTGCCATGAAGTGGTAGTTCTAACAAAACATCAATTGAAGGGCAACTGTATTTTTAAAAAATTCAGCAGGCTAAAGCTTTGCGGGGACAACATTCAATAAGCAGCCATGTAACTATACTTCTCTTCTTAACCTCCAGGACAGGATATTGGCTCATTAACTTTAGCACTCAGTTTCCTACTATCAATTCTGGTGTCTTCACCCCTGCATTATCTTCAGATACCTCACTCTTCCATCTCCTCTCTCTCCTCACTACTCTAAGATAAAAGAAATACTATCACTTCACCCATGACCAGAGGCATGCATCCCCCAACCCCTCAAAACCATCCTCAGAATTCCTTTACAACCAAGATTCGAACTCTGAAACCCCTCTGGTCATAACCCCCAGAGTTCTTCTACAGTTAACTGAACATGTCCCAGGTAAATGACTCTAAGTCTAGAATGGAATGGGTACAGGTTTTAATTTCTGTTATTCCTACTGGACATATCTTTCTGCTTTTACCTATCTCTTTATCCTAGGACAAAAAAGGTAATCATCTCAAAATAATTCCTGGGCCCCATTCAGCCTCGCTCAATTGCACTTTAGACCATTTCACCTCTGTCTGTGGGTACTGGCATCATTAACTCCAAACTTGGAAAAACATCACCTCTAGAAAGTTTCTGGGTGGCTGGGTGTGGTGGTGCATGCCTGTAATCCCAGCAACTCAGAAGGCTGAGGCAGGAGTATCTCAAGTTTAAGGTCAACCTTAGCAACTCAGCGAGGCTTTAAGCAACAAAGTGAGACCCTGTGTCAAAAATAAAAAATGTAAATAGGGCTGGGGATGTAGCTCAGTGGTAAAAGCCCCAGTACTCCCCCCCCCCCCGCCCGGGCCCCCGCCAAACCAAGAGTAAGTTTCTGAGTGAAGTGACACTATAAATTCATGCCTGGCCCTTACTTTAATCCCACATCCTTTTGTTCTTTTCCAATGTACTTTCTCCAGCAGTTCCACTGAATCTACCATATTCCACTGTTTTCAAGCTCTCACCCTCACTCTCAGGATGAACTAGTATCCTACTTTACTGAAACAGTACTGTACTCCCTTAGAGCTTTTGACTGCCCTCTTCTCCAAGCCAAAAAACAAAAAAAAAAAAAAAAAATGTGTTATCTTAATAATCCTGTCTTTTATTAAAGTAGAAACCCTAAATAGGCAGTTCAAAAGCTGAATCTGGTTCATTGACATGTTTTGTTTAGCATGCATGATTGGTTTTTCTTTTGCTTTTAACAATATGTACTTATAAAGAGTATTAATACACATTTTTATAAAATTTGCTGTGTATGATTTTTAAAACATAAATTGGTTGCCACTTACATACACACACAAAAAACAGATCTAACATAATGAAATCCAGACTCCTCAGACTCAGATAATGATCCTTCACTGTGTAAATGGCTAATACTACACATGAACATTTGCCCTCTCTTGTAGGGCAAACAGCCTTAGCTCACTTGTTCTTCCCTACTATCTAGCCACTTCCCCAGGCTGGCTCCAACTGGTCCCAGGGAACACCACATTTGTGGCTCTCTGATCTAAGAATTCTAAGTATTTCACTCCCCAGGGATGAGACCTCCTCAACCACATCCCTATCCCATCCTGCTCTGCACTTTAATCTTTCTTTTTGCATGAGGCAGTTCTACCTCCATTTGTTCCCTGAATTTCAATCACTGAACTCTTTTGCTTCCATTTAGTCTTCTACCATTGACTTCAGTACCCTCTGTGGGACCCCAGTTTTCCTCCAGCATTTAGATTGCCTCTCAGGTCCCTTGTAGTAAAGTCAAATCACTAAAAAAGTTGCTAAACACTCTTAACTTCTGTACTTATCACAAACCAGCAATGGAGCACAAACCCAGGGTGATGCACACTGAGGCATTATTAAGCATCACTCACGTTCAGGATGCTCCACTGCCCACCTGCAGGGTAAAATCCATGATTTTCAGCAGGCCCCAAACACAATGTGCCCTGACCCTTTTCACCTCTGACAGTTTCCTCCATACTCTCCCTACACTTAAGGAAACGAAGGCAATTGCACTATTTCATATACCTGTGATTTTGTGCATGCTCTTCTCTCTACCAGAAACTCAACATCCTCAGGAAAACTGATTCATCCTTTATAACCTAGTTGAGCACAGCAACCCCTCCTTTCTCATACTACAATAACACCTTGCATTCTCCAAATGCTACATGTATCACACTGTCCTGTTTGTTTCCATGTTTGTCTCTCCTACCAGACCATGGGCTCCTTGAGGTGAAGGGGCAACAGTGATTGTACTTGAGCTATCCTTAACCATGGACAGACACCCTGGTGGCCCACCAACTAACTGGTAACACAACACATCAACTATCCTTCCTGACACTGGAGCTTAAAACCTACCCTTAAATTCCTACATCCACTTAGTTTCCCTGTGAAAATTTTGCCAACCCACCCCATTCATGCAACCTCTGATTTGGAACAACGTTCCTACCACTGCTGGATATTTCTGACTCTAAATTATCCAGTTTCAGGAAAATTTTTTCCCTCTCAAAATCCTGACTTCCTACTGGATAAAGCTCAAGGGTCTTAGCCTGGTATTTGAGCCTTTATCTCTCACTGGGGGTCTTTGACACTTTCTACTATGATACTATGACATTCTCTGACTTCTGAGCCTTGCTCACAACCACCTCAGTTTGGAATGGCATGTACCTGATAATCTTTCCAGGATCTACAAAGTCCAAAACTGACCACTCCAGTGCCTTTTGTCAATCTCCCTGGCATTATCACTTTCTACCAACAGCTTCCTACTTGCCTCTCTCCAATGAATGGAGGCCTACCCAATCCCTGGCATTCTCTACTCAAGCATTCTGCAAAGGGTAGTGAATCAACATTTTAAAAGTAAACCACTTGGTGGGCCCCAGATCAGTTCATCTCTTCCTATTTTGATCAGACACTACAGCAGATTGTTTAAAAGCTCTTATCAGACTGGGCACATGCCCATAATCCCAGTGGCTTGGGAGGCTGAGGCCCTAAGCAACTTAGGAGACCCTGTCTCAAAATGAAAAATAAAAAGGGCTGGGAATGTGACTTAGTGATTAAACGCCCCTGGGTTCAATGCCTGGTACAAAACAAACAAATGGGCTGGAGCGGTGGCTCGGTGGTTATGGTGCTTGCCTAGCACAAGGATGCAGGTTTGAACCCCAGCACACAGACACAACTAAGTGTCGGAGCAACGAAAGCCACGTGAAAAACTAAATGAAAAATTCTTTTTCTCTCTTTCTCTTATTGTCCTTCCCTCTTGAAAATAAACAACAACAACAAAAAACTCTTCTCAGGCTGGGGGGATGTAATTTAATGGTAAAGTATGCTTGAGGCCCTGAGTTTGATTACTAGCACTGCCATAAATAAAAAATTAAACCCCTTCTTTACTCTAAATCTTTTCTCCATTTTTTTAAATTAAACAACTTGTAGCTTTAGGTTTTTAAGTTTAATATTTTCCCCCATGTTTTAAGTTTAGTTTCTCCACAATTAAACTTAAAATATTGTGATGTTGAATCAAGTTGGCTTTCCTGTTAACTTCTTAAATGAAGTTAATGTTTTTTTTCTTCTCAACAAGTGTAAAACTCCCAAACAAATAAAAAACAAACAAAAAAGCCTGAACACTGCATTAGATCCTTACCCTGCATCTCAAGAAGAGGAAAAAGAAAAGGATTTCTTGCATATGAGAGAGTTGGGACTATGAGTAACACACATTGAAAAGATAACCTGGCAGGTGACACATACTATCAAGATACTGTGTCAGGGACAGCCAAGAGAACTGCAGTTGGAAGGACCTGGCATTTCCATACAGCTCAGGCAGTACTTTCTATTCTTGAGTTGTCTTCAATAAAAGCACAACCAAGAGCAGGTATAACACCCAGGAAGGGGAGAGGCTATACAGTGGAGGTTTAAGCTGATAGCTGCTGATAAAGAAAATAAGGAAATAAGCTAAGGCTAGATTTAATAAAAGTTTTGTAAACTGAGAATTTAGACTGGATGAGATAGGTGATAGGACTCCAGAAGATCCCTGGAAGGGAGAGAACAATTATTTTTCTCCTGTTAATCTGTTTACTGACATTTTATTTCATAGACTCAGTTAAGGATATATTCATAGACTCAATTACAGAACCTTCAGACAGTAGAAAACTTGTCTCTCCCCTACATGGGTCACTGAAGCGAGGGGACACATGCCAAGAATGAAGGTCTTAATCACAGCAAAGCCCATGGAAAGGGGAGGGATGCATGTAAGCGAATTCAGAAGAAATAACAGGACACAATCATATTGAACTTTTCAGCCCTGAATAGTAGAAATTAGGCAGCTGGGGATAAAGGAAGAACAGGAATGGGAAGAAGTTAGACCAGTTGCCCAAAAATCAGAAAATCAACTTAAAAAACTAAGTACAAGAATGCAAACTTGACTCAACATCTATTCAGTTTTAAGCTAAGCTGTGGAGAAGACTCATACAGCTAAATACCCTATTGCGTCTTTATGTCAAAGAGCAAGTATCAGAGCCTGGTGGCGTGCACCTGTAATGCCAGTGACTGAGACAGGAGAATTGCCAAATTCAAGACCAGCCTCAGCAACTTAGTAGGACATAAGCAACTTACTGAGATTCTATCTCAAAAAATATAAAGGGCTGGAGATGTGACTTGGTGGTAAACGGCCCTTAGGTTACATTCTCAATATTCCCTCCCCCTTCAAAAAGCAAACACCCAAGAATTTTTTGTTGTTAAAACTAAGAATGTTGGGCTGGAGCAGTGGCTCAGTGGTTATAGCGCTTGCCCGGCATGCGCGAGTATACGGGTTTAAAACCCAGCACCCACGCACACAACTAAGTGTCAGAGCAATGAAAGCCACATGAAAAACTCAATAAAAATTGATTCTATCTATTACTGTCCTTCTCTCTTAAAAAAAAAAGAAAACTAAGAATGTCCCAGCACCCATATACACAACTAAGTGTCAGAGCACTAAGAATGTCCGGCTACAACTACTCAGAGTCTTCAAGAGCACTGTGAAATAGGATACAAACAAAAGGACTCACTCCCTCCCCCAGCCCCCCAGAAACCATCTGAGAGGCAGATATCAAGAACACAGGCTCCAGAAACAAACTCCCTGCTTGTGAAAATTACTACCCTCCCATAGATGGAAAAATCTGAAGAAACTTGGGTACCTGGCAGGTGGGTGGAGTAGTTCAGGAAATACCTCCCAAACGTGCACTTTAGTATTCTGATTACCTCAAACTGAGAGCACTTGAGGAACAGCAAATGCAGGGAGGGGCTTTCTCAGAAGTTTCCTGATCTGACTAAAGGCAAACCTTCCAAATACCACAGGAGAAGAAACCATCACCTAAACCCACACTATGTCTCCTACTGCTCTGGTAGCTCAGGATGCTACAAAACTTCAATTACCTCGCCCTTCTTCCAGTTTTGGAACTCCTTTGCACAATTAAAATGGCTTTACTCTATCAACCTGTTTATTGTCGTTTTTATTTCACAGACTCAGTTATTGATTTATTTGTAAACTCGATTATAGAACCTTCAGATGGTAGAAAGCTTTTCTCTCCCCTACATGGGTCATATTTTGTTGCTGGTTTTTTGTTTGTTTGTTTGTTTTGTTTTTTTCTTGGTTTGGGAAGGGAAGGAAGCTGATGAAGGTGTTGAGTAGGTAAAGTCTAAAATGCTGATTTAGATACAAGGTGAGTCACCACTTCGAGTTTCGGTTTCCCCAGCTGTTAAGAAAAAATAGGGGCTGGAGCGGTGGCTCTGGTTATTGCGCTTGCCTGGCATGCGCCAGGACCCGGGTTCAAACCCCTGCCACATACACAACTAAGTGTTGGAGCAATGAAGAGCAGATGAAAAACTAAATAAAACTGATTTTCTCTCTCTCACTGTCCCTCTATCTCTTAGAAAGAAAAAGAAAACATAGGAGAACGACAAACGCTACCTCTTGGATTTCTTTTAAGGGCTGCATTATTCCGCAGGTATTTAGCGTAAAGTCCAATAGGCTCGAAGCATTATACAAATGCTAGTTGTGCATAATATTGATACAAGGAATGTCATTTTAAACATTCTTCTCAAATATCCTACTTCCCAACATTCCCTTAATATTTTTACTATTATGTTTTTTCTTTTCCTGATTCTCAAGAGGGACTGAGATCCCCAAAATGTTCAAGAACCCCTAATGCAGAGGTCTGGAGCGAGAGAAAAAGCAAAGCACCACCACCACCACCACCACCACACAAACCCACTGTGAACCAGGAGTTGCGGGGCCTGCGCACGTCCTGGAGGTGGGTACGGATAAGAGGCAACGTTTCGCAGTGGGCTCACTCCAAGTCAGACATTGTGCCCTGTGCTTTATACACATCACCCACTTTCATCGGCGCGACAGCGCTCCCAGGTAGATGCTTTCTCAGCACCGCTTTGCAAATAGGGACACTGAGGCTGCCGGAATTAAACCGCTAACCAAGGTCACATGGCTGGTACGCCGAGAATGCAGCTTTGCCGGCTCCCGAGATCGCGCTCGCAACCCCGGCGCTGGGGTCGGGATGGTGAGGGAGGGAGAGACCCAGGCCCTCGGAGGCCGCGGGCCAGGCCTGAAAGGCAGGAACGTGGGGGCGACGGCCGCACTCACCTTGGCGCTGTGCACCGCCTCCTGCGCCCCGCGGAGCTGCAGCCAGATGCGCGCGGGCAGCGGTTCCTCGGCCCCGAGAGCGCCGAGCACCGCCAGGCTCACGCCGAACAGCCCCTCGATTCGGCCGCGACTCCGCTCCAGCAGCGCTGCCTTTTCAGCGGGGGCCGTGAACTCATCCAGCACCGCCCGGGCCGCCATGGCGGGCGCGGCCTCCCCCGGCGGCTCCGGGGGCCGGCGGCGGCGACGCCCCCTCAGCGTGCGGCCGCTACGACCGAGCCCGCGAGGCGGCGTCGGCCGTCCGCGGCCGAGGCGCCTCGCCCCACCCCCACCCTCCTGCCCGCAGGTCCGGCTACACCATCCCGCCTCGGCCGCCGCAGCTTAGCAACTGCGGGCAGCTAGCCACTACGCCCCTTCGCCACCGCCACCGCGGCCCGGGCTCCGCCGGTGCGCATGCGCTCCGCCTGCTGCCGTCATTGAAGCTCGCCGCCCCCTCGGCGGAGCCGGTAGGTAGAGTGAGAGCGACGGAAGTCTACGTCATGCGGCGTCGCCATGTTGGTTGAGGGCAAAGCTACAGCTCCGAAAGCCTGAGCGACCTTCTTTGATGAGGGCATTACGCTTTCGGGTGATCTAGTATATGCAGACTTCTGGTTTTATATTAATAGGCAGATAGGACTTTCTTCTTTCTTTCTTTTTTTCTTACGTTTTCTTTTTTCCCCTGCCTTCCCCCTCTTCTTCCAGGAAAAAAAAGGTAATAGGAAAGGAAAACTCGAATACAAATGGAGAACTGAAAAGTAATAAGAGTAGCAATAAGGAAAGAATTTCAAGAAAGTGATTTCTGGGAGGGAAAAGGGGAGAATGTGTCATGGGAGAGGCACAAAAGTGGGGGTTTGAGACTTGCTCATGATCCATCGGTAAAATCAGAGGTTTCTTTTCAGTCACCTCTAGGGTGACTAGATTGTACATGTTCCCACTCGTGAAGAATAAATTGTGGGAAAATGTTAGTTTTCTGCTGCTGAACCAAACACTGTGGACGTGGCAATGGGAACCATGGGGACGTTACTTTGCTTTTCTGCGTAAGTCCCCTTCTGTAAGTGTGGGTAGCAATAGTGCTTAGTTCAATGGTGAGAATTAGTAGAATGCCTGGCACAGTGAGTTCTCAGACTGCAACAGTGCTCCACTTTAAAAAAAAAAAAGAGAGAGAGAGAGAGAGAAAGTGGGAGAAGGAGAGAAGAAAGAGAATCAATTTTATTTTTTCATCTGGCCTTTGTTTCTCTGACATTTAGTTGTGTATGTGGTGCTGCGGTTCCAACCTGGGTCCTTGCACACGCCAGGCAAGGGCTCCCACCGCTGAGCCACAGCAATATAGCCCTTGCTGCTCTGCCACTAGGGCTTACTTTTATTTATTTATTTTTGTTTTAAAGAGAGAGGGACAGTGAAAGAGGGAAACAGTTTTATTCAGTTTTTCTGTGTGGCTTTCCTTGCTCCGAGACTTTATTGTGTATGTGGTGCTGGGGTTTCAACTTGCGTATTTGTGCTTGTTGTGCAAGCTCCGCAACTGCTAAGTCACCGCCCTGGTGGGGCTTACTTTTGAAGGGACATATTTCTCTTCCTCTCCCTCCCCTTCCTTTTTTTTTTTTTTTTTTTTAAAGAGAAGGACAGTGACAGAGGGAGAGAATCTATTTTTATTTAGTTTTTTACATGACCTTCATTGCTCTGACCCTTAGTTGTGTATGTGGGTGCTGGGGTTTGAACCTGTGTACTCATGCATGCCAGGCAAGCGCCATAATGACCAAGCTACCAATCCAGCCTCTCCCTCCCCTTCCTTAATCTCTCCCGCTCTCCAATCCATCCTAGACAGAATTACCTGTCCTTAAGCACACAGCAACCATTGGAACAAAGTAATTCAGACTTGGGGATGGCACCAGAAGAGCTCAGTAATGACTATATCCCAAATTCACAAGTGAATTACAACTCCCAACAGAGAACACTTGGAATATAGCCTTTGAATCACCTCTTTAAAAAATTCATCAGCTGGGCACGGTGGTGGCACACACAGGCAAGCAATCCCAGTGGCTCCAGAGGCTGAGGCGGGAGGTTCACAAGTTCAAAACTAGCCTCAGCAACTTAGTGAGGCTGGAAGCAACTTAGGGAGACCCTGTCTTAAAAATAATGAAAAAAATTAAAAGGGCTGGAAATGAGGCTTAGTAGTTAAGCACCTCTGGGTTTAATCCCTGTTACAGCAAAACAAAACAAAAATTGTTCCCCCTGAGGGGCAGAATCACAGCCTTTAGGACAGGAATCCATTGTGTTTCCCCTTTTCCAGCAAAGCAGTAAAACTCTATTCCTTTATCTCAAAGCCATGTCCTCATTATTGGCGTTGGGAATAAGGACCAAGCTTTCAGTAACAGGAGTATTAGGTAGAATTACTGCTAAGTTAGTAAGCCTCAATTTTCACAAAAAATCCTGTGGAAGCACATTGAACTTGTATATGCCCGGGAGCCTGTTCCATCTGTGTAGATTGCCGCTTGAGAAGAGGATCTGAAGATGTTTCAGTTGAAAATGCCAAAGGGACTGCCTTGGTCAAAGGGATTACCCCAGGTAAAACCTGGCAGGGATCCAGCCCGCTGGGGTTTTCCATATGTTCCAGAAACTCAGACAGGTGTTCTCCTGGTGCCCCACTAAGATATGACTAAGCACAGGGAAGAGAACAAGTAGGCTTCTAGACCAAGAGCTTCCTCTTGCCCGGGGTTTTCCCCTTGATGTCCACACAACCAGCAGCCTTGCTCCATCAGGTAGATGACCTAGGATTGGCTGAAGCAGGTCAGGTGGTAAGCACAGCTTTGCTGATACATTGCACCCAGAGCTGCAGCATATCAGCCAGGCATGTTATCAACATAACCTGTTATTTCCTTTCTTCTTAACTGCACTCAGTGTATCTGCTGTATTGTTCAGTAATTGGACAGGGCTTTCTCCAGGGCTGGTTCATGTGTGCTTCCAGTGACTTCTAGTCCTGTGATTCTGTTAATCACTGGGTGAGAAGGGAGGCTGCCTTAAAAAGCACACAATAGCGCTGTCCTCTCCCCACACTCTAAAAAAACACCCCACCCTAAAACAACAGAAGTAGTGCACACAAACATGCACCCATGAAAGAAAGCTGGGGCCATTAACTGCTCAGAAGACACTAAGTTGGTGTATTATGAAAGATGCACAGCTTTTGGTTTTTTTCTCTATTTAGAAGTCTTGCCAGTTTATGTTTTATCAGTATTTTCCATTAAGGAACTCTCAGAGTTTTTTGCAAGTGTAGGAAACAGAGAAAGAAATGAAAGCGAAAGTCCCCATTCAAGAAACTCCTCTCTGCCAGGCAGTGTATTGAAGGTAATCCCAGTGACTCAGGAGGCTGAGGCAGGAGGATCACAAGTTCCTGAGCAATTTAGCAAGACCCAGTCTCAAAATAAAAAAATGGGACTGGGGATATAACTCAATGTAGTGCTCCCCCTGGCTTCAATCCCTAGTACTGAAAGACATACAAATGAACTGTTATCCCAGGGACAAGTCAAGGCCGGCCTGGGCAATTTAGTGAGATCCTGTCTCAAAACAAAAAATAAAAAGGACTGGAGATGAAGGTTAGTGGTAGAGTTCCCTGGATTTGATCCCCATTAGTGTTACAGAGCTGGGGCCTTCTGGGAAACTGAGGCAGCAGTAATACTCCCCTTCAAACCCCATACTTGCAATCAAGTCACAAAGATTTCAGACATGTTGCTCCGAGTAACAGGAATGAGTTTATTGAAAGGATAGGAAAAGGGAAAGGGAAACACTCTCAAGGGAGAGAGTGGGTCCTCTCAGAGAGGAGAGGGACAGTGTTCTTCTCCTGCACACTAGCTTTATTGGGAATTGTAGAGAAGTTCCCAGAGAGTCTCACCCAGGTTCACTTCTTGACTTTTGAATGATAGAAGATGACATCAGATTTTCAAGTACCCACTGCCATGGTAACTCTAGGTCATCTTGGCCCATGCTGACCGGTTCTAAGTGGATTCTTTTTTGAGTGTTGTATTGAGGATTGAATCCAGCAGTGCTTAACCACTGAGCCGCATCCCCAGCCCTTATTTTACTTTTTAACTTTGAGGCAAGTTACTCAAGACCTCACTAACTTGCTGAGGTTGACTTTGAACTTGCGATCCTCCTGCCTCAGCCTCCCAAGTCACTGGAGTTACAGGTGTGTGCCACTGCTCCTGGCTCTAATTGAATTCTTTTTTTTTCTTTTTTAAGAGAGAGGGACAGTGAGAGAGAGAGAGAGAGAGAGAGAAAGAATCAATCTTATTTAGTTTTTCTTGTTGCTTTTGTTACTCCAGTACTTTATTATGTATGTGGTCCTAGGGTTTGAACCCACATCCTCGCACTTGCCAGGCAAGTGCTGTAACAGCTGAGCCACCACTCCAGCCCCACTAATTGAATTTTTTTAAGAGAGAGGGACAGTGTGTGAGAGAGAGAGAGAAAGAAAGAGAGAATCAGTTTTATTTAGTTTTTCATGTTGCTTTTGTTACTCCAGCACTTCATTGTGTAAGTGGTGCTGGGGTTCGAACCTGGGTCTATATGCATGCCAGGCAAGTGCAACCACTCCAGCCCCTCTAATTGAATTTTTTTTGAAGATTGAGGGACAGTGAGAGAGGGGAGAGAGACAAAGAGAAACAATTTTTATTTAGTTTTTCATGTGGCTTTCATGGCGCCCACACTTCATTGTGTACCAGGCGCTGGGGTACGAACCTCTGTGCTCATGCATGCCAGGCAAGCGCTGTAACTGCTCCAGCCCCTCTATCTGAATTCTTAACCATACATTCTTACAGATTTACGGGTTAGGGGGAATTATCATTATTTCCCTGAGTTTCAGGATCTGGTCTCAAAAGTCTCCCCTTTTAGGGTAACGTGGGTTCCTCTTATGGACCTTATTTTGGGCCTGCCTTTCTCCTGCAGATAACAGGTAGTTTACTGAGGAATGTGACGTAGCCTGTTCACTCAGGCCAGGCAGGGCTACAGGTAAATTGCTTCTTGGAAAAGAAAACATGTGGGGATCAGCACAGTGGACCCAGTCTTAATCTTGTGTTCCCACCATTTGCATCTGCTTGTCCCCTAACAATACCACAAAACAAACACAAAACACTAAAAACAAAGCAGAAATATTCTCTTGCCTCCAACGTACTCTAACCACACCTTCCCATAGTTGGCCAGCATTGCCCATCTGGCTGGCCTTGATTGAAAGAAATCTTTTTGGAGTCTGTTCCAGACACTGCTTGTATTTCTCTCTAATCTCCTTGATAACCCTATGAAATGGTGTTGAGGGAATCACTTATTCTCCCATCTCATATTTTCGGGGTGGGGCAAGGGGAGATAGATTCCCACTCTAGGAACCAGCAGGGCTGAGTGTTGAGGAACATTCTATCTAGTTTGTGTTCACCTCCCACTCTTCTCCAGAGCAGGGGGATTTTCCTGACTGGTGGCTTTCTGGGAGGGTTCAGTGCTGGGTTGGATCACTACACCCCCCAGAATAGGGTCTGCTACTGTCTGTTGTCTGCAGTTCTCCACTGTTTTCACCCCAGCCACATCTTCCAGGACAGCTTTTATCAGTAATAAAGATGACATTTTGATCTTTACCTTTCTGTCTGTTTTTTATTTTTGCAGAGCTGGGGGTGGAAGTCAAGGCCTCATGCATGCTAGGCAAGTGATCTAGTGATCTATCACTGACTTACATCCCCAGTTCCTGTCTGTTTGCCTTTTTTTTTTGTCAGTTCTGGTCTCAAAAGGGGCAGAATTATTGTTTCTTGGCCTCCTAAAACTTGCATTGGTGGATATTTTAAGAATGAGTACTGGGCATGATGGTGAGTGTAATACCAGTGACTCGAGGCTGAGGCAGGAAGCTTCGTAGTTTAAGGCCAGCATTGATAACTTAGCAAGACTCTGCCTCAGAATAAAATAAAGAGGGCTGGGAATGTACCTCAGTTTTAAAGTGCCCCTGGAAGAATGGATCCAAAAACTGTGGTACATTTATACCATGGAATATTACACAGCAATTAGAAACAATGACATTGCAGCCTTCAAGGGTAAATGGATGGTTATGGAAGAGATCATGATGAGTAAAATCAGCTTAACCCAGAGATCTAAGGGTCGATTGTCTCCACTCATCTGTGGAGGTAGGGACTAGACCTTGGACAATGAGAAAGTTGGTCTAGAAACATGAGTTAAATTCAGATAAGATGTAATGCTTTACAATTTAATACTATTTTTAGAGTTATAATGGGAAGGGGAAGGGAGGGATAAGGGAGGGTAATTGGGGGGGGCACTCCTGGGGACAGTTGCAATGTCCAGAATATATACACATCTTATACACATTTTATATTGTTTTGT